>VZRS01001050.1:0-93232 GCA_013398055.1 Ifrita kowaldi | reverse complement strand
CGGCACCTCAGCCGCGGCACCTCAGCCCCGGCCGGCAGCGGCCGCGGCCCCCGCGGCTCTGCGCCTGCGCGGGCGGGCGCTTCCTGCGCTCCGAGCGAGAGAACCTCCCGATGGTTTAGTTAATGGTTTAAACTGACTTCTGAGTTTATTGTTTTACTTAATCACAACTAATACATACATATTAATAATAAATAGTGCGTTATTCTTAGATTATTCTTAGCCAGCATTTAGCAAAGTTGTCATAAGATGCTTTTGTAGAAAGCTTGGGAAAATTACTGAAACGGTAAGGTTTGATAAACAAACTCTGATGTGCTTCAATGAACAAAGCCTGGGAGAGAACCGTGTTGGTGAGGCTGGACTGTAGAATTTATGGACAACAAGGACAATTTCCAGAAACCAAAACATAAAGAAGAGCTAAAGACTGAGTTTATGCGTTGGAAAGTCCTTACCGGATGTAAAAGATACCAAAAAGACTAAAACCGTGGACTAATTAGCATAAGGAGCAGCCCTGCAGCCGCTCCTCACCCCGCCGGGGCCCCGCGGCAGAGCACAGGAGTTCGGGACAAAACAAGTCTTTCCCTGTGTCCCCTCCCAGAACACACCATCGGGATAGAAATTACAGAAACAAATTCTTTATTCATTTTTCAACACTCAGCAATCTGACCCAAGGCATTGAAACCCAATATGACCCACGGCACTGAAACCCACCCCCAGCCCGAGCACGTCCGCAGCTGCTGTGCAGTGCTGGGCATTTCCCTGTCCTGGGCAGAGCCCTCAGAAGAACTGGATAAAGCTCTGCCTCCTCTCCCGGCAAAAGTCAGGAATGTGTCTACAATGGCAGCCCAGAGAACGAGAAAGAAAATTATTTTATTGGAGGTCACAGAGGCATCTCCTATTCCAGCCAGAAGCAGCCTGCTCTAGAGGAAAATGATGATGGAATTGGGGTGTAGCCACCTCAGTGTTTCAGCTTTGACAATGCAGCCTCAGTCTGATCCTTCACAATAGGATTATACACCAGCAGTAAAAAATAAATTGCCAAGCCAAAGCAGAATCCCATTTTTGTTGTGAAAACAATGAACAGGCAGGTGTGTAGGGGAAAAGTCTCTCCCAGAGGTTGATGTGGAGGTCCAGGAGAGGCCTAGGCACAAACACGGGATCCCTTCTTGGTCCTGTGACACGGGGCAGCTGTCAGCCAGCGTGGGGACACGTGGGAGGTGTCCCAGGGAGGTCCCTGAGTCACCTCAGGGAGATTTGGGGAGCTGCCACAAGGGAGATCTGGGGAGCTGCTCCAGCAGCAGGCTGATGAGGTGGGGTTTTGGGGACAGCTCATTCCTTAAAAGGCACCATTCCAATGACATCGCTTTATCCAGAGCAGGGTTTGTAATATAACCCTAATTATTTATACTCCCATGATCAATCAGACAGACCAAAAGCACAGGGCTGCTCTAACCAGGGCAGAAAGAGGTTTTTCTCATGCCACCAGTGACAACTTCCCCACTTGCAGATCTACAGGCAACATATACGTACAGTACAGCCAGGCTGTTAATGCTCCACACCAACAGAGGCAAGTTAATATGTATACGTGCTTGTATTTTAGATATTTGGTTTCTTTGTGTTTTAATTCTACCCAAAACCTGAAGCAAACCCGTGTTCTGCAGTCTCCATGTACCAATGAGGTTGGCTTTTCCCTATGCAGCCTCTCACACTTTGCATCCAGGTTTGCTTTAGTCGATGCATTTTGCTGGTGAGCACAACAGCAGAGGGGCAGCTGGTCAGAAAACAACTTTTATACCTTTGGTTATAGCATTCTGTGTAAGATGGCCTTCACCAGCCCAGTTAGTAGGCAAATGGGTGTTCCAAGTATAGAAGTGTATCAAAAGGGTCAACCAGAATGGCCACTATCTAACCAGTGCATGAACTAACCTAAGTCAATAATCAGAGTAATTAATAAGGCATTTGGGAAAAAATAAAAAGAAAGAAATCTTTATAATGATTGGGCTCGATGATCTTAAAGATCTTTTCCAACCTAAACAATAATTTTATCAGCTGCTTCCTATCACCCAGCAGGTTCCCCAGGCCTCCTTTAATCCTCCCCACCACACAGCCTGAGCAGAACCTTCCTGTAGTCCCCTGAGCAGTCTCCCTAGAGAGAGCAGAAAAAAGGAACACCATTAATTTTGCAGCTCCATGGAAAGCAGGATTCTTTCCAGCATAAATGTCTTATTGTAGTGTTTGTACCCTCTTCGACTATTTAATAACCAAGAACACTCAGGGAAGTTTTCAGTACATAAATGTAAAGTTTCCTTAATTCCACCTCCTCTAAAATACCCAAAAGGAGTTGAGAGGATCTCCTTGAAGCTGCTTAGCAAATCCAGGTCTGTTTGCAAGATTCCAGAGCTTACCTTAATGAAGGAGTGGAGCGATTTCCCGTACATGGCCAGGAACTCCCTCCTGATGTACAGCATGTCTATTTCCGAGCGGGACACCATCACCCGGATCAGCGTGCTGTCATCTGTGCCCAGGCCCTACAGGAACAGAACAACCAGCTACAGCTGCAAAGCACTTAGGACAGACCAGTGACAGACACAAAGGTTTGGCCTTCTGTGGAATCCATTCCTAGTCAGATCATTTTTGCATTAATGCAGGGATCCACTACCAGCTCTGAGCTTCCTGACGGAAAAGAGGTCCACAGAAAAGCTCAGACTTCTTTTTTCCCCCCAATTAACACAGTTTCTTTTTCTCTAACTGCTGTCGTGCTAGTGACTGAAGCATGGAGAGGCAGGGGGAAAATACCAAAAGCTCTTTACCTTCATGGATTTGTACAATCTTTCAGCAAAATACGCAGGTTTATTTCTCAAGCACTTTACTGTAAGGGAGACAAGAACAAGAGAATTAAAGCAAATAAACACTGAAGGAGAAGGTCTTCCAAACCCTTCCAGCACTTTCTCAGTGCAGATGTTTATTCTGTAAAAATGCAACTCAACAAGCACAGTGCAGACATCCAGAGTCAGTGACCTGCTGTCAATCGATGTCTCCGTGCCCAGTGTGCAGCAATAAAATATTTTTAAGGCTTTAAAACTTCCAGACAGCAAATGTCAGCTGCCAAAGCATCCCTTGGCAGAGAAATACAAAGCACAGAGCCTTCTTACCAGGTCGTATCTGCAAAGATTAGAACACTGTGGCTTGTAAAACAGTGAAAAAGAATCTGCCTCCTGAAGCTGTGCAAACAGTCAGGGCAAGAGACAGTATCTTTAATTATTTAATTAGTTTGTAGACAAAGTTTAAAAGCAGGGAACTCACCCACAGCTAACAAAGCATCCTCGAGGTCTCCTGACATCTCGGATTTAATGCTCTCTGTGATGTCCTTATTAGCAATCCCTCTGTACACATCAAAAACTAGGAGGAAGAGTCGGATAAAAAGAGCCAAGTGAGCTGCTTCAGTGTGTAACCCCCGAGGATCACTTTGCAAGATCAAGCTCCTCATCCCCTGTACAAACATTGCACCATTACCGTGACTTTGTAAGCTAAATCAGGGCTACCCCTCAGAAATAATTCATTTTAATTATCAGCTGTCTTGCTAATTAGCCAACCACTGCTGCTAGGATTTTCCAGAACTGCTATTTAATGCAGACAGTTTCCATGCTTAGCTCTGTCCCATGGGAGTCACACTTCGTTATCTCTAATTCACAGGCTAGAGCAAGTCGTATGGATGTTTTTCTCAACTCCCATTTTTTCTCAGGCGGGCATAAAATGGTCCAAAAGAATTTAATCAACTGGCCCCAAGATTATCTGTTGTCTCAGGAAGGGATCACAGTCAGTTAATGAACAAGTACAAAGCTCCTACAAAAGTACTGTCCTCAAACAAGGGAAAAAATCCAGGACACCAGAGCGGTCCTACCTCTTAGCAGGTGGCACCTGTTCCGTGTGCAGAGGATGGACATGAACTGCACCTCATCTGTTCCCCATTTCTTCTCCCCAGCTTCATACAGGCACTTGAAGACATTATGAACAGACAAAGTGAGAACACCAGGTGTACATAATGAGGCTTTTACTTCATAGAACCATTTGGCTTGGAAAAGCCCTCTAAGGTCATTGAATCCAACCCTTCTCCTGCACTGCCAAGGCCACCACTAACCCATGTTCCCAAGTGCCACATCCACAAATCTGTTAAATCCCCCCAGGGATGGAGACTCCATCCCTGCCCTGGACAGCCTGTGCCACAGCTGGACAACCTTTGCAGGGGAAAAATATTTCCTAATATCCAACCTAGTCTCCACCTAGGGCACTGCTGACTAGCACAGCTTCAGGCTTACTCATCTACCTTGAAAAAAAGTGGTCTAGAAACAGCAGGGATTCACCACACATCAAACATACAAATCCAGACAGTTCTTGCAAGGAAGCAAATTGCTACACACCTGAGCATCCTGTTGAGCAAGGGCCTCATCCACAAATGTTCCCTCATCTCTGTTACCCTGCGGAGATACAAGGGTGAAAAAAACTCATTTCAACAGTGCAACTAATGGAAGTAAGTCCTGCAAATCCCCCATTCAAAATCAGTTACTGGAGATGTATAATGGGGTTCTTAGCATTGAATAGTGGGTTACAAATACAGCAAAACATGATTCAGAAAGTGATTTGTTCTTCCTTTTGAAACAAGCAGCCATCCACTTTAATTTTAAAAGAGCACACAGGCTGCTCTCCCTGCAGAAGCTGGTGTGAAATGCTGGTGAGGTGAAATGCAAGAGAAGTGAAATAACAGCCAGCCTGAAGCACCTCATCAGTGAGTGAGAGATGTCCAGCAGCAGATTCACTCCCATTATTTCCCCGATCCTGGACTCACCGTCGCGAGGGACACGAGGACTCTGCGGAACATGGAGGACGTGTCAGAGACAATGTCGTCCTCAAGGGTGGAGCCGTATTCTGCCAGAGCACACACACACAGCAGATCCGTTATTAACAGCTCACAGAATCACTGAATTTGCTGAGTGGGAAGGGATCCACAAGGATCACCAAGTCCAACTCCTGAGCCTGCATAGAATCATCCTCAAGAGTCCCACCATGTGCCCAAGAATGTTGTCCAAACACTCCCTGAAATCCATCAGGATTGGTGCTGTGACCACTTCTCTGGGGAGCCTGTTCCAGTGCCCAGCCAACCTCTGGGTGAAGAACCTTTTTCTAATATCCATCCTAAACTGTCCCCAGGACTCGAGTTGCCTCAGCAGTGCCAGCACAGGGCACTGCCCTGTCCTGCTGGCCACACTGTGACTGGGACAAGCCAGGATGCCCTTGCCCTTCTTGCCTTTCATCCCAGCAATCCAGCTATTGTATTGAGTGGTACAGGGCAAAATTAAGAAGCACAGCCAGCATAAAACCGGCAAAAGATCCACCATGGCCAGACCTCCAGCTGACAGACATAACATCGACTCGATTTCTGGGTGGAATTCTAGTCCTTGATGCTGACAAACCCTTCTCCTGCCTCTTCACACACCCCTGCACACACACAAGTGGCTTCTCAGCCAGTATGAGATTGCAGAGTGAGCTACACACGGAGTTTGTAGTTCTCATTGATGTGCCGGATCTCTGCGTTGCTGCGAGAAGCCAGGATTTCAATCAGGCAGCCTTCATCTGTTCCTGCTCCCTAGGGAATCGCAGAGACAAGAGCCAAGATTATGACAACTGTTTTGAAGGGCAACTACGACTTTTGTTTATTATATTTAGGTTAATAAGAAATTATTAATTAATGTACAATGATGCCATTGCATGCTGAATTGACCATAACTCATGCAACATATAAAAGAAGATTTCCAAACCTTTAGAGCCCTCCTCAGTTCATGCACGTCATACATGGTGGTAGGAGTCATCAAACCAACGATCACCTTTTCAAAATTCCCACTCAGCTCAGACTTCAAATCATCAATCAAATCCTAGAAGACAGAAAGAGAAGAAAGGAGAAGAAGACATGGCCTTTGAGAAGAGGAAGAACTCGTTCACCACTTTTCTTCATGTTCCAGCCCTCCTCGGATGAACAGTTACTCTGAAGTGAACAAGACCAAAAAAACTTGGCCAAGGAAAGCTTGTGCTCAGTGCCAGTCATACTCTTGTGGAGACTGGGACGTTCTTCACATTTTGCCCGAGTGATACAACCCAAAAAAGTCCACATCTCCCAGTTAGAGCCACAGCCACAGATCTCTGAAGAGACCTACCCTGCCAATAGTGCTTTTATAGGTGATCAGAACTTGCTGACGTTGGGAAACATTCAGTTTGGTCAAGGTCTCAATGATGGCATCTTCATCCGTGCCTGGAAGGAACCAATGAAAACCAGTCAAGATGCTTGTACCAGAACCGGAGGCCTGCTCTGGCCTTGCCCAGGGTGTGCCATTGGCCACACAACCTTACACACATCCTTGCACAACCTGGGCCTCATCTGTGCACAAGTGCCTCAGCCCAGAAGCTCCACACCACAGGAGAGAGAAAACAAGAGCCCAACTGAGGATGTTTTTATGGCCAAGACTTGGATTTCCTGAAGGAAAAGAGGGGGGTGGTTCAAGCTGCCCAATTCCCTCCAATGCCCTCACAGGGCAGTGAGGTGATGCAAATAGCTGAACTTCCCTTCCAAAAAATCACCAGTAAAAACCTTCCCAACCATCAGAGCTCAAAAAGAAGGTGTAACAGTGGAGGGACAGCAACTTACCAAATCCTTTCATGGCCTTCCTTAGCGCCTGTGCTTCTTGCTCAGCACTGAAAGTTGAGACGCCCTTGACTGTTGCCTAAACCCATAGGAGAGGAGTTATGAAAAGTAGTCACAAAGTGAGACACACACAAGTAGAGTTGCATTTAAAAAAAAAAGACAATTCAAAAGATGCAAACATCTTTTTTTGGAAAGTGGCAGCAAGTAAAGTCCACCCTCCAAACATGACTGATTTTATACCAGGTTCCATCCTATCCTAAAAATAAATGGTTTGTTCTAGAGGGACTTCCCAGCCACTTAAGAAATAAGCCACAGGGACTCAACCGAAAGGAGAAAATGTCTCAATGAGGCTGCCCATGGAGTATCTGCTTTCCAGTTAAATAACGGCACACAGCCTGACATCTCTGTTCAGTCCAGCTTCTAACCAGCAGTTTTCCATGGAAATCATACAAGAGGCTGTTCCCATCAAAGTCCCATTGCTGACTTCTCTAAGAGCAGTCAAGGACCACCATTCTGTTAAACAGCACACCAGGAAGTGCAGTGTTTTACGTGAAATGGTGATTCACAAACAGGTTTCTCCTGCCTCTGGTCTAGTGCCATTTCTGGGGAAATACACTTTTCTTACAAAGCTCTTCATGTTCCCAAGAAAATCATCAGCAAAACACTACTTAACATTCAATGGGCAGAAAATGTTCCCCTGTCCCTGGAAGTGTTCCAGGACTGGCTGGATGGGGTTTGGAGCAGCCTGGTCTAGTGGAAGGTGTCCCTGCCCATGGCAGGAGGTGGAACTGGATGACATTTAAGGTTCCTTTAAACCCAAACCATTCCAAGATTCTGTAGTAACAACCATAGAAATGGCTGCCTTGCAGGCTCAACCTGGAAAGAATAATATGCCCAAGAAGTTTATCTGGAGAAATTAATGTTCTTTGAATTAATATCTGATCAGGTTTTCCATTAACTCCCCAAATGCAAAAGCCTGCATCTGTGGGTCATTCTCCTCTACAATGAGGAAGCAGAGAGAGGCGATAAATTCATCCCCTTGAAGGGACAGACAGTGACAGTGTTCTTCCTGCTGTGTCCTTATCTGAGCTACACTCCCCACGTTTATCAGGTCAGAGCAGAGGCTTGGCACAGCCTGGCACAGCAAACACACTCACTCACCATGGTCTCGGATTTGGTCAATCTGTTATTGTCTGCGTCCAGGGCACTTAGACAGCTGTAATAAAAAACACAGGGAGTGTTAGTTTTCTGGCAAATAATTAATAGAATACACCTTCCCTTGAAGGTTAATGAAGCTGGTTAAGTAACCATCTAATTCTTTGAGGACTAAAAGCAAGATTGAACAGCCCAAGTGAACGCCCAGAGCAGCTTCCCGGAATGTCCAGCCCTGCTTTGTGCTGAGCAAAGGCTGGATCACGACAGCACAGGGCCAGGGCCAGGCTGGAAGGGATGTGGTGGACAGGCAGGTGATTAGCACTGGTAATTTAATATGATTCTTCTCTACTGCCAGAGTGGCTCAAGCTACAAGGAGAAGCAGACAGTGTTGCCCTAGGAGCAAAGAAAATAGACTTGATTCCCATGTCCTTCAAAACACATGGCTTTGACCTTGGCAGGTGAGAGCCTGAGGGTGAAGCAGGGTGAGGATGAAGTAGGGTGAGGGTGCTCACACAGCGCTAAGCCTTCATGGACCCTCCTGGGAGGCAGAGACATCGTGGTGTAGGTGAGCACACAAAGGATAACCTCACTTGAGCACTGGGCAGGAGAATTATTTTTCCTCTTAATATTTTAATAGAACATTTTTTATTCAACATCCCCTCAGTTTGGTGCACTGTGTCCTTCCTTGTAGGGCTGCAGTTTTAACTGACAAAACCCTTGAAAAACCCCAAAGCTTACTTGCCATCTGCCCAGGGTTTTTAGTTCTGTTCATAATTTTGTTTTCAATCATAGAGCCTTTGCATGAACACACCCAAATTTTCCTGTATCCCTGATCACTTGACAGGACGTCACATACCAGGACAAGGTTCACTTCCCCACAGTTCAAGTTTATCCCAGCATCTCAGGAGAGGAGTTAGGAAAGGCAGACTCAAAGAGATACCTACATAGAGTAGGGTTGAATTAAAGAAAAAATAAATTCAAAATATGCAAACACAGTGACAGCAAGTAAAGTCCACCCACCAAACGTGGTTTTTTTCCAGGGTTGAGTGAGTTCTCTCATTAAAGCCCTGAAGCAGAGGCAGAGGTGCCAGCAGCGAATGACATCTCTCCCCAGTTCTACTCGTGGTGCTTAATAGCTGCTATCCATGAGCCCAGACAGTTGTGCAAGAACAGGAGTGTGTTTGCTCATGCTCCACATGACTCCTACTGCCCTGGGTGTGCTGTTCAGGCCAGTTAACTCCCAGTGTGGCACTTGCCATGGATGTGTTACGCACAGGCACTCCCGGGTGCACCTCTACCTTACTACACCCTGTGCAATTAGGCAACATATGGCCATTAGTAGTGTTGAGTTTGCTTTCTTTCCTCTGATCATAAATTCCAGCGATCACATTATGACCTAGACCTCAGAAAAGTCATCTTTGCTCTTCTCTAATATTTTACAGAAGTCAAAAGCCAATTCTATTTGCTTTAGTCAAACAATAAATGAAGGCTCCAAATTTCACTGCTGTTTTTATGATGCAACTTTACCATCCAGCTGATTTGTACACAAGTTTAGCAAGTCAATTAGAGGGCAAAATAAAGGCCAGTAGCAAGGGAAAGGGAAGCAGAGAAATTCTGAGTGCAAATGAGCTGTCAGAAAGAAACCAAACCATGAGGAGAGGCTGCATGTACTGGATTCAGGGCAAATGCTCTCACAACATCCATTTACAGCAGAAATACCACACTGAATATTGACCGCAAGATTCTGATTTCTTCATCCTGTGAACATCACTGGGAATTGAGAGAGCAGAGCACTGAAAAGGCAGCAGTGCAAACCCCACTGCTCAATCTGCAAATGCTGGTTTGTTCCTGGTGCATTTCCGTGTGAGAAGGAGCTACTGAAGTTACAGGTGGGAGAGCTCAGCAGTTCAGCCAGGCTGTCCAGCAATGGGCCCTGTAACCCTTTCACAGCTGAAGGGGTCTGCAGCTGGGGCTTTAGATGAATGAAACGCTCCTAAGCCACCCTTTGGCAAGCAGAGAGAGAAGGGAATTGCTCAGCAGATTTGCCAGCGCTCAGCAGCTTAACACAATTCCTGGCCTGCAGCTCAATCAGGAAAAATGGCTTCAGGATAGGAACAATACTTCGCTCTGTGTTTTGAAGCAAGAGTCAGCCAGCCAGTGGTATGGTCCTGATGTTATTTGCTTTGTGCCAGAATAAAGGCCTGGTACAGTAAACCTGGCTTAGAACAGGCTCAAAACACTGTGCCCAGGTGATAGAGTGCAAGTGTAGCAGGCATCCCTCCCATTACTCAGTTTTTGTCCACGGATGATCTTTTCCTGTCAGGCTTTATCAGCTAATCAGCCTGTTTTAAGTCCATATCAACATCCTCTAAAAGCTGAATCCAGAATAAACTTAATTTATCAGAAAAGTGCTGATACTATCACGTGTGCTGGCCAGTTCAAGTTTAGGCTTGCACACAATCAGGTTTTCCTGACTGTGCTCAGAGCACACACACAGGAACCAGCAAGGAAAGCTTCCAACAGCTTAAGAGGATATAAACACAGGGCGTTTTCCCCCCCAGTTTGAGCTCGCAGCGTTGCCTGTCCTACCCCTCGGATCTGGATGGAAACCCACTGCTTTGTGACCCTTCTCCTTGCGAGGCAAACACTGGACTTGTCAGACGAGTTCCTTCATTCGGTGCACGTTTACCCAAACACAACCCACACCCTGCGCCGGATCAGCTTTTCCACAGCTCCGTCACGGCCAGCTGTTCCCGGTGCGCGGGATGCAGCCCTGGCTGTGCTCCCGGGGTGCCCGGGCTGGGGCTGGGGCTGAGGCTCGCCGCAGGGTCACTGACTCCGAGTTTGCAGCTCAGGAAAGGATCTCCCGTCTGCCACGAGCCCCGAGCCAGCTGAAATATCCCAGCGCCTCCCACACGCTGACCTTTATCGGGCCACTGCCCTCAGAAGGAATAAAAATATGATTTTATAGCCTTGTACGCCTCATTCAGCCTGTGCGCTCACCCCGAGCCGTGTCACCCCCCGGCCATGCCCTCCGCGCTCCAGCGGCCAGCGGGGAGGACGTGCCAGCCTGGCCACGGCACAAATAGGAACCAAACGCCGCACTCCCTGTGCCCGGGAAGGGTCAGTCCCTCCTCCATCCCACAACTGCCCCCTGTCCTTCCTCAGGCCCGGCCGGAGCCCCCGGCTGCCCCAGTGCTTTGGCATCGCGGGCATCGCCCAGCCCGGGGCTGCCACTCCCGCACTGCCGTCACTGCGCGCTGGAAAGCGGGGATGGCGCTTGGCACCTTCCCAGGCGCCTCCAGCCGTGCAGCCCCGTCCCCATGCCAAGGCGGATCCCCACTTCGCTTGGCACTCACCTGCTGTCCCACGCGGGTCCCTGGCAGAGATGGGGAGAGCTTTGGTGGCTGTCCTGGGTGAAAGTCCCCGCCCTGGAGACACGCGGCAGTGACGTGAAGGAGCTCCAGCCCCGCTCTGCCCATCCCTAAACAGTCGGTTGTAATCCAGAGCAGAGAGAAGTTCCGCAGGGAGCCTCGCTCACACTGCACGTTTGGGATGTCAACCCAAACTGCACTTTTGAGGTTACACGGAGGGCTGGCAGGTTGGGACGGCTTCCACGCTCCCCGGCATTCCCTGTAGAAATCCCTGCGAACAGAGGGGCTCTGGCTGCAGGCTCTGGTGTCTCACTCATGTTTGCGGCAGGGCACACCCGAGGGGGGAGCGAGGGGGACGACGGCGTGGAGCGCACAGGCAGCAACATCCTCGAACAAGAAGTCCTGTTCCTCCCCCGGTGCTGCCTGTGGGGATTTCTTATCTGTATCGTGCCTCCTCTGCTCCCCCAGCACCCCTCTGGGTCTTCAGCATCCTCACCCCTTGTCTAAGAACTCTGCATTGCAAATAGCCATGATTTCAGTAAGGATGATTCTTTGCATAAAGATTATTCATTTTGTCCCAATAAATGGCAGTGCCCTCAAGCCAAGAGCCTCCAGGCAAAGGGACTTCACTTTTACCCCGATGTGCCCCTGCCAGGGTCAGCCATATACATGATCACAAGGCTGGCAGAGGGAAATCGGCCTTGCAATAGACATATCTTGTCTTCAAGTGTTTATCCTGAGGACCTTTGGTCTCCTCTGATGCCAAAAGTGCTGTTATTATCATGGGTAAAGCAACCGTCTCAGTTTTTTTCCAGCTCATACGACAGCCTGTCTCATCCCTGTGCCTCTTTGCACATGCTTGTTTGCTGGAAGGGACCTAAATTTAGCAGCTTGGATGCAGGCAGGCTTTGCCCCAGTGAGCATGTCTGTGTGGTTTATTTATTACAGCTCCCGCTGCAGCTCAGCCTCCCAAAACAGCTCCACAGAGCCCAGCACTGCTCATGCAAGGGGACATGGACCAGGTGAACAGAAGAACCAGGTTCAAGCCTCAAGCCCTCTCCTTTTGCACTGCAGAGCCTCTTTCCTTGCAAAATCTGGCACTTGACCCTGACCAGGATTCAGTGTGGACCAGCATGTTATAAACTGTCTCTGAGGAGAAACTCTTCTCTTTCCTACATCTGTGAAAGTTTCCATTCTCATCTCTTCTTCTCACATCAGCAGCCTCTGCTCTGGGCTCATTTTAATCCACCGGCAGAACTGCTGTGTTTCTCCATCTTACGTTGCCAGTGATTTTTTTAGCCTGTGTATTTTCATCCTTCTGTTTGCTTCCCAGTCTCTTCAGCCCCCAGGACTGCAAGGCTCTGTCACTGCAGTCACTGATATATGCAACAGTAATTATTTAAGACCATGAGTTATTAATTTTCTTTATAAATTATTTATCCTTTAAATATTGCACCAATCCTGCCATTCATGATTTTCATAATTTAACCTTTTCTTTCCCCCTGGGAGAGGCACCAAGTAGGAGGAATACTTGAAGATGTGTTTGTGTGGATGTTTTTGGCCACCTGGTATTAGTCATGTAAGTGTAGTCCATTCAGCAGCCAGATCCTGATGCAACACACAGCCAAGTTCCCTGTCATCTTGGCTGGTTATGGGTGCTGGCTCCAAAGCCATCTGATTCAGTCACGATTATTTGGACCAGAAAGGAAAAAAAAAGGCACAAAAGCTTCTGAGCATGCTGAGAGCTGGGTGAGCTTCTCTGGAAGGTGGATAGAACAATAGGGTATTTAGGGAACCCTGTTGTACCTTGCTGCAGGAGCTGCTCCCTTCAGGAGGGAGAAGGGTTGTTGCTGTATTTTCCTACACAAGGTTCAGGTGACAAAGCTTTGTCTCTCCAGGAGCTCTTTGTAGGGTCTGCTCAGCTTTCAGCTTTGTCTTCATCTCTGAAAGGATGGAAAGGCTATGGTTATCCTTCAGTATCTCCAGCTGAAGCACTGGCTGGCATAGCTTTGCTGTCTTTGCATCAAAAGAGGGACAGCAAGAGGGACAAGCCCACAGTCCCTCTCCGTGCAGTGACAGAGTGCACTGCCCTTCTGTTCATGCATATTTTGTTTGTCCTGTCAATTATTTTAACCACCCCTGTTATAAAGCTCTCAACCCCCCAGACTTTACTGTTATCCACATGCTTTCTATTCCCATTCCATCCTGCTGTTCTCCCATCTACAAAAGACCTAATAAAAATTAAAGGTCACAGAAAAACAGGGAGGGCAGTGTGCATTAAGCACAAATGGAGCTCAAGCAGCAGCCCGTTAGGAAGGGGGTATTTATTCAAAGTCCCACAATGAGAACAGAGCTGAACCTCTAGAAAATGGCAGCATTTGTTTTTGCCTGAAGGACCTGACCTTTTAAATTTGCACCTCAGAGAGCAAAGGAGCCTTGTGCTAGGAGGAGAGATTTTCAGTGAGTCCTTTCATTAGCAGGTACCTGCCTTTAGCTTTAGAGAAACAGCCTCACCTCATTCACTGAGCTCCAAATTCTGACACTAATGAAGTCATTCACCAAGTGAGGGTCAGAATTTGGGCCTTTGGGAATTAAGCAGGTGTTTTTAGGAGGTTCATAAGGGAAGTGCTCATGTTCATACCTGACCACTGGCAGTTCGCAAGCAGCAGCCCCTTAAAATGGGGTTATTTAAAGGTTGCACAAGTGCTGTGGGAGTGTGTTGGATGCTGTAGCTCAGTCAGTGTTGTCTCCATAGCAGCAGTACCCGAAGGTAGGGTGGAGGCTGAAAACCCGCCCTTGCTTTTCTAAAGCACTGAGTTCTGTGTGCTTGTAAGAGGGTAAAGAATTCTCACATTCCATGTATTAATATCACAACAGTCCCAAAGTGAACTGCAGTTGTTAGGGCTCACTGCAGAGATCCAGGGGCACTTCTGACCCTAGACCAAGGGTGTGTCCTTACCTGCTGTTCAGCACCGTGTAAGGTGAAACAGCCATTTCCTCAAGTCAGACGTGTCTTGGGAAGAGGTGTTTTGGGGAAGACCTTTAGGAAGAGGCAGCCTGGAGCTTTTGATCTATGATTGGAGTAGAGCCCTTTGAACACAAAGAGAGGAAGGAAGGTGAAACACACTCCCAGACCTAGGTAAGCAGTGCTTATTTGAGGTGGGAAAACGGAACTATTCCAATTCACACAAGAAATTAGAGTGCTCTTAACTCTTCATAACCATTAAAAACACTGCTTCTGCACTCAGTATTATCAGGGGAATGCGCAGCACTCTCCCTTTTAGCAATCCAGGCAGGATTTAGAAGCCTGAGCACAGCATACCAGGACTGCTACGCAAGTCAAAGGCTCTCTGCGTAGATTACATAAACATAAATGTCACACAAGGCCAAGGAGGAACTGGGGAGCAGAACTGATTTGAGAAAATGCCTGTAACCCAAGATGCCTTTAAAACAAGAGACCACTTGGACACGGGGGGCCACATGTCTCAGACAATGAGTTGTAAGGGGAGACAGCAATGAGCACTGCAAGGAGGAGACAGGCAGGAGTCGAATTCCCCGTTTCAAATGTGCTTCAATCACCAAGTTTTTAAGGTGGGGATGGTCGTGTGTTCTGCAGGCAGGCACGCAGCAGGGGATCCCGGATGCTCTCACAATTCCTCACGCTGACAGCTCTAACAGCATCTCGGGTGCTGGGGGCTCTCCACACTGCTGTCCCCCAGCATATGCTGTGCTGACACTGCCTCAGAGATGCCCACCCACTCTGCCTTTCTCCCACAGAGAAACTGAAGGCTGCACTTGGCCAGGGGCCCAGTCTGCTGTTTTCTTTTATTCACTAAAGCTATAAACAGCAGGGAATGCAAACAGTCCGGGGCCATTGGTGGTCTGATGGCTTTGTTGGCTGCCTGTGTCCATGAATCCATCCATAGGGGAACGGGCGTCAGCAAATACCTCCAGAGTGGGGTTGTGAAGATGACTAGGCACTTGTGGGGTGAGACTTTTCCCATCAAAAGAGCCCCTTGCTGTCAGAAATTTTGTCTTTTGCTTTTGATCCTACTTGTCTCACTTGCTGTTCGAAGTGAAAACAGGGCTGCTACAACATCTCACAGGGAACAATTCCTTTCTTATAGCCCATCTGAATATCTCCTCTGTTACTTTGAAACAGTTACCCCTATCGCTGTCTGCCTATGTAAAAAGTGGCTCTCCCAACATCCGTATCAAGATAAACATAACCGTGCGATTAAGACTTAATTATTATGCGGTGAATTCAGGAAAATGTGACCATTGCTTTGTTTCCCCTGGACAGTTAAGTGTCACCGAGAACAGGAAGCCGTGCCGGCTCTTTCCTCCGTCGTTGCCACTCCTCGAGCTCTCCAGAAGGGGCCAGTGTGCCCTCGCCTTTCGGGGACCGCAGGAAACTTGTCCTGGCCTGTGTTTTTATTTAGAAAATGCTGAGCTGTCTGGAAAGTTTGATGAAGAGGGATGCAGCTGTGTTAATGTGCTTCTTCCTGGGGATTTGAATGCATTTTCTGAGCAGTGCAGGAGAACCAGGGATCAGGGAGACAATGTGCAGGGAAGCAGCTCTGCTGACCACACTCGGATATTTTAAACCTCACGTCATGGGATTTTAGCATCTTAAAATTTGGTGTTTAGGATTGAGCGTATTAGTCAGACTGAGGTTCCCCTCTGCAGCAGGACAAGTCTGGGAGCGCTCTGGAGTCGCTCTGGGCTGACACGGGAGAAGCACCAGGCCATGTCTGTGCTGCAGCCACTGATCAGCTTTTTTCACTTGGAGCTTTCAGGCTCCGTTCCCTCTGATCCCTGTGAAGGTCACTGGGATTGCAGCAGTGCAGCCAAGCCTTGTGCCTTCTGGAATAAAGAATCTCCTCAGCATCTGCAGCCGGGGATGGCTCCTGCTGTGCTTCTGCTCCCCAAAATGGTCATGGATGGGGTTTGTGTGCCCGTGGGCTGAACATCAGAGCCCCCAGCCGTGCGTGGGTCTGACACTCCCTGCATTGCACTGCAGGTGTGGTTAAAAAAAGCCCTCTCAGAGCCAGGGAGGAGGCTCAGCAGTGCATCTGCAGCTCTCTGCACGCAGTGGCTTTTATCTTCTTTAGTTGGAAATGAGTCATTTCCCTGTACTGTACAGAGATGCCCAATTTCCTTGGAAATTGTTCAGTTCTGCAGAGTCCCCAGAAATCCCCAGTGATGGGACCCGATTTTTGCACTGGGTGTTTTACCTCAGTCTTGAGAGATGCCTGGGGATTTTCACGGGTTAGAGGAATTAAAAAAATAATTTAAAATAATGGATAGAAGCAACTGAGGCTTTACTCAGTTCGTATTTTTCTGAAGGGTGCGTGAACCTTGTGTATTGACCGCTGGCAATTAATTCATCACAGAGCCCCAAACCGCAGCCCAGCAGGCTTCATGCAGATTAAAGCCTGCAAATGAAAAAGGGACTGTTTTCACATGTGTTAGCTGCCTGGCTGAAATGATTGCAGTTTAAACTGTCTGGACTTGGGGCGTACTTGGAAATGAGGTGCAGTCAGGAGCCACCCTACAAATTGTGGGTGACTGAAGGTGGTCAAAGGAGGACTTTGAGGTCTGCAGGGTGGACTTGTGGGCCCTTACCTGTAACACCTGCTGAGGACAAGGATGGTGGAAGAGGTATAGCATTATACACAGTGGAGAGGCACAGTGGCTCAGCAGAAAAACAACTGTACCATGACATGCTGTCAGATCTGTGTATCCAGGTGCTAAATGTTACCACCAGCAATTTTACCTGCCTGTTCTGAGAGCCATATGCATCTTAGAAGTCTTCAAACACTGTGAGGGAAGACCAGTTAGATCAATTTTCAACATGCTGATCCAATCTCACTGGCATTGCTGGGAGCCTGTGACCAAAGCGAGGCCGGATGAAGAAAAGGGCTGTGTGAAGGGTAAACATTTTTGTCATCCCAAAGTAACCGGCCCTGGCCTATCCGCTGGGGACAGGGGTTGTCAGCAGGATGGCTGTAGTTATTACTGTAATACAGGAAATAATAGTCATTGGGAAAATGGGACCATGCTTTGGTTTCGTGTTCCATCCCAGTCAGAGGGGAGGAAGGAGAGTGGTGTGTCACGGAGCTATTCATTTGGCAGCTACATGCTGCTTGGGTTTTGTATTCTAGGGCTTCATTCTGGAAAAAACAATTTTTGCCATTTTAACACTTCCCTCTGCTGTTTGAAATCCCAGCTCCGGCCTTCAATAATGCATGCCATAGGCTGGGGAAATCTCCTGGTTTCTCAGGAAAAAATGCTGAAAAGAACCCAAAGTGCATTTAAAGTAAGTTTCCCAATATTTGAGCTAAAGTGAACCTTTCCAAAGCCTGGCCCAATGGCTTTGGGCTCTGGAGGGGCTGCAGCGCCTCTGATGAGCATCGTGCCGGTAGTCGGGCAGGAAGGAGGAGGAAGCTGTAATTTAACAGCAAGTCCAAGGCATAGGCTTTACAAAACCAGCTACCAGGTGTAAAACACTAAAGACATTTTGAGGGCTTGGGATATCTCTGTTTTTCGGATGTTTTTGAGGCTCTCAAACCAGGCGCTAGCAGGGCCTGTGTGAAGGTAAGCCTTGTGCTTCAGGTTAATCCCAAGATGTCACAGCAGTGGCCTTTTATTATTATATCACAAAAACATCGAGTTCAGCGCATTATTTCAAAGATAAACGTAAATACCGGTCACCACGCAAAGCCTCAGTGTGGGCCGTGGTTCCTCACGGACAGGATTTCTGCACTCATCCCTCGCGGCGAGGAGGAAACAGAGCCCGCGGGCCTCGTCCGCTGTCCCTGAGGCGGCCCCCGGGCCCGGCCGGTCTGAGGGGCGACCCCGGCCCGGACACTTCGCCACAGCCCCCTCACGGCCCCGCCGGCACAGCGCCCCCTGCCGGCCAGCGCTGCGCGGCATGCCGGGACTTGTAGTCCTCGCCGCCGCAGGGCCCCCCTCTCCGCTCGCGACGCNGCCCCGGGCCCTGCCGGCAGCCGGCCCCCGCCGTGACCCGGTGGGGCTGCGCACGCCGGCCCCGCGGGGCGCATGGAGGCACCCGCCGCCCTCTGCGAGGTACCGGGCAGGGTCCCTGTGGGTCGGGGCTCGCCGAGGGGCCCGCGGGGGGAACGCCGCGCCCCCGTTATCCCCTGTGGTTTTGCAGGTGTGAGTCCCCGGCGGACAGCGCGGCTCGGCCCCGCCAGGCGAGCGGCCCCGGGCCCCCCTCAGCGGCCGCGGCAGGAGCCAGGAGGGGCTCGGGACCTGACACCGGCATCGCCCCCATCGCCGGCAGCTGCCGCCTCCTGAGACATGAAGAAGTTCTTCGACTCGCGCCGGGAGCAGGGCGGCTCCGGGCCCGGGTCGGGCACCAGCGGCGGCGGCGGCGGTAGCAGCGGCCCGGGCAGCGGCTACATCGGCCGGGTCTTCAGCATCGGCCGGCACCAGGTCACTGTGGACGAGGTGCTGGCGGAAGGTAAGATCCCGGTGCCTTTCAGAGCGCTCGACGTGTGCTGGTTTTCCTTCGCCAAGCTGAAAGGGAGGCCTTGAGCTGTCCCAGGCACCCAGCCTCCTCCTTGACCCCCAGATTCCCGAATATTTCATTGTCCTTGACAGAGTTGCAGCTCAGTGGTGTCTGTAAGCTGACGTGTCTGGTCTTCCCATCTGTAAATCCAGTGTGGGTTTGCTGGATTTGGCTTTTAATGCTTTAGAAATTGGGGGGTTTTCAGAAGTTAATTGTTCCCACTTCTCCTAACCTGGGAGTTACAAAGAAGCCCCCACCAAAATATTGCCAAATATTTTGGTGCAGAACAAGGTGCTATAAATAAATAAAGCAGTGTTCTTTGCTCTTAAACTTTCTTCAGCTGTTACCTCCTTTCCCACCTCAAGAAGAGAGGATTAAAACACTGGAGTAAATTCCTTGTAGCTATGTCATCCGCATAGGTAGGCTGAGCAGGACTGGCTGTGACCTGGGATGAGGGATTTCCGTGTATGTGGGATTTCTGCATGGGGAAGGTGTGATCCAAATTGCTTTTTTTTGGTTTTTTTTGTTTTCCCCCAATAAAACAGTTAAAGACCTAGAAATGAATCGTAGGGGTTACAGAACTCGTAACGTGTGCAGGCCTTGCAGTGCAGCAAGCTGCTGGTGGCATTTGTTTAATTGTAACCAGCTCTGCTGCTCGAACTATCGTTTTACATTTCATTTGTTGGGGTTGTAAGGAACCTCCTGAATGGCCTGGCTGGTAACCTTAGCCTCGACCTTCAGGAAGATGTTGGCCTCCTTAGACCCACTCCTGGTCCCTCCTGCGCAGCATCCTGGGCAATTTTAGTCAAAACAGTGTTTTGTTTTGATGGCGAAGGAGAGGGGAGCTGCTGGGAGAGAGCTGAGTGGGAGGACCTGTGTTGGCTTTTACAGAAAGCACCCTAAAATGGAAAAGGGACTCTGTGTACGCCGCCTGTGTTCAGGTTTGTAAGAATTCACTGTGGTATACAAGAAAATAGGTCTGTGACTTGGTTTTTAGGTGTGGTTCCTGATATGTTCTGCTGAGAGGAGCACCGAAACCAGGCTTTTAACTAGTAACTATAGCGATTTTTTTCTTGAAATTTGCAATATATGTTTGCCTTGACTGATATTTCCAAGGCCCTTTTGGCCCTGGAAGCTTAGGACCTACATGAGCTAAACTTGAGAAGCTGTCAGGCTCTTTTAATGCAGGATGGCCTCATCCTGGTGACATAGGAAGGCAGAGGCTTTTTTTGCTGATGAGTAATCTGCTGGCAGGTTCTGCCCCGTGCTGACAGCCCCGGGAAGCGGAGCCATGTGTCACCGGGCTCTCCTGCTCGGCAGGGCTGAGCTGCAGCAGAGGTGGAGGTGGTAGCACAGATTGCCTGGGAGAGAAGTGCCTCCCTTCCCTGCCTCGCTGTCCTGGGGGAGCTGCTGCTTGTGGGGGCTTTTTCCTGCAACTCCTGGTTTTCTGGCTGGCCTGTGGGACGGAGCATGGCCTGTGGCTCTGGGATCCTCACTCACAGGCCGAGCACACCTGTGAAATAGGTGCTGTGTTCTGTTCCTGTGAGGCAGAGGGAGTTCTTCTGGTGAAAGGTGCTGCACAGGTATCTTCCTCACAGTGAGACTCTGCTGAGTCTGAAATCCGTCTGCGTGCAGAGCGAAGCCTCTGAGGGGACAAGAGCAGGATGGTGTGTTGGTTTGCAGGCTGTCGCCTTTTTTTTGGAACAGAGAGGTGAAAATGCCGTTTCCTCTGTAGGAAAGTTGGGCCATCTGGGGAGGCAGTGTGGGTCAGAAGTGCTGCAGCTCTGCATGCCTGTGGCTGAGTGTGCTGGTAAACAGCCTTTTCTCCCTGACTCAGCTGGAGACCTGGGGAGCTCGTGGGCAGCCCGGTCCCTGCACTCCTGACGTCTGAAACCTCGGCTGGAAGACCTCTGTATCTGCAGTGGTGTTTCAGCAGTGCTGAAAAGGCAACTCTTGGCTATTTCTGCTAAAAGGAAAAGTCCCCTGGGAAGCACTTTTTAGGAGGAGTATCCTGTCTGGGAAGGGAAGACCTCTCATCCCCGTTGCTTTAGGAGGGAGTGGGGATGCCTGTGTTTTGGTGCAGCATGTGAAACATTAAGAAAAATGAGATGTAAAAGTGGCTTAAAAGAGAGAATCAATGTAAGTGATGAATGGTGTGGAGGAGACTTGAGTTGAACCAGAACTTACGGAATTGAAGTGTTGGGATTTACCTCTGTCAGAGCTGTGCCTGGTCACCCTGAATTCTGCTGAGCAACCCTGCTGACAAGGAGTGTGCCCTGGCTGCAGCACTGCGTGTGCCAGGTGGCAAATGGCTCCGTGTGCCTCTGGGCTCTTGTGTAGATCCCCCAAAACATCTGCTGTGGTTAGGTGCACCCCCACCCCTGAAAAATAGTTGTGTCTGGATACTTGCCTTCCTGGGCAGGGAGGAACATCCCTTCCTTTTGGAAGGAAGTAGATGGGAATAATACAGAAGGAATTGGAGGGGTTGGTTGTAGTGTTATGATACTGGTGAATCAGTGGTTTTTTTACAGACAAGGTGTTGCAATAGGTGATTCCTGGTTGGGTCTTTGTAGCTGTCCTGCTCTAATCCATATAATAGCACAAATAATCTCTAGAAAAATTCCCCTCAAAGTTTGCACAAGGATTATCTCTGGTGGGAGGGCAGTGCTGCTGGCCCTGGGGGTCTGCAGGGCTAGGTTTAAAGTCACACAGTGCGCCACTGTGGGCTGAGAGATTTTGTGACTGGTTTTGGGGTGAGTGATGTTTCGCAGAGCTGAAGGAATGCCCAGGAGCTTTTGCAGTGTGGGGCTGAGTCAGGCTGCTGTATTGCTGTTTTCCTTCTGAAAGGAAACCAAAACAGTGTTGGACCAAATCAGATGCTGCTCTTTGTTTCTGCCTGTGTGTAGGGAAAAACCAAAACAACAAAAACCCATCCCAGAGCGCCACACTGGAGCTGTAGGGAGGTTGGTGTCCCTCGGATGAGGATCAAAGCAGCAGAAACACTGAGAAGGATGTTGCCATAAGTTAGGGATTTGCTAAGGAGTTTGAGAGACGTATGTGTGTGGCAAAGTACCACAAGGCATGGGTATTCCTCCGAGCTAAAACAGGGTGGGGATTGCTTCAGTGTCCCATATTTCTGAGGGCCTCTGTGTTTTGTGTGGCTCTGAGCTCATGGTGTTGTAAGAGAGTGTTGAGCTGACCCGAGGTGTGTAAACATTCATGGGGCGCGTGTTTGAGCAGGGTTTTGTTTGTCTCGCTCTGCTTCTAGCAAAAGGTACAGGCTGCATTGCTGCCAGTCTATGAAAAGTTACTTTTAAAATCAGTATTATTTTTCTGAAGGTGTGTAAGTAAGGGATTCAGGTTTAATAGTTGTTGGATATCTCATTGGAGTTTTTCAGGTACATGCCTGTGTGCTGGTAGCTAGTGTTGATTTGAAAGCACTTAATGGTTGATATTGCGAACCAGTGCAAAGTCGTCAAATCCTATTATGTTTGCCGGATGTATTTTTGCCTCTGTTTTGAAAAGAGGGACGTTGTGGGATTCATCCTGACTTTCCGTAGCAGACCTGCAGGCCAGTGCACGTAGGAAGCATCTGGGAGAGGCTGTGAATGCCCAACCCCTGCCTGGTGGGGAAGGGGGTTCCCTGAGCTGCCCACTGGTGTGTCTGGGCTGAGTGCAGGGGGTTTCTGCTGACCCTTGGCACCTCCTTTCTCTGCAGCACCATAACCTGAAGTCACTGAAAATACAACTGACCTCTCTCTAAAATAGTTTCACTCTAAAGCAAACCCCATCTGAGGTACATTTTGCAGATTTATATGATCCTTGACCCAGTTCCAGTGTGGTTGGGTTCAAGACATAGCTTTGAAGTGTATTTTGTGAGTTACTGCTTTCTAGCTTCAGCCAAAGGCCAGCTGCTAATCAGCTGACCAGTGACATTTGGATTACGAATTAAACTGTTTCTCCACTTGGAATGGGACATGTGATTTTTATTTTTCCCTGTTGCTTTTTCTGTTTCTTGTGAGGCAGAACATGTGCTCTGCTCTGCTAGGTAGGATGTTTGATTCTGTGTTCTAGCAGTCTAGAGGGTAGAAGCCAGGGGAACTTGTGAAGAATCCCAAGGGAGTTACTTGGTAAACGTTGAGGTGTCCCAAGTGTTTTGGTGCTTTTAGCAGCACAGCTTTTGCTGGGACAGTGTGTGCTGTGTTCTGAGATGTAATCGGGGAGGAAAGGCAGGTGTTAGTGGATTTAAGTGTGCAAAAACTTGTGTAGGCCAGAGACTGGGCTGGCCTGGCTCGTGAGCTTTGTGCAGCCTGTCAGAGAAGGGGTCTGGGTTGTACCCAGGGGGGATGGTTCCTTATGTAGCAGCTGTGGTAGCTAAAAGCTCGTTTAGAAGCAGTGTTAGTCCAGGGCAGTCATGGCAGGGGGAGTCTTCTGCAGTCATCATCCCAGGAAGGAACCTTCCACGTTAAACCAAAATTGTTTCTGTTGCAAGCAGTCCTGCTATGAAGTTGTCAGTTAGTATGAGAAAGCTTAGTTTTGGGATTCTGGCTGGGGGTAATACACGGTTTAACTCTCCAGCTGGGGTCTTGCAGGAGTGTTCTTGTAGTTAAAAAGGAACAGGTTTCTAACCTCCGGTTGCAACATCAGCACTGACATTGTGGCTCTCAGGAGAACGTGCACTGCCATAATGTTTTTATTGTGGTGTGGGCCTTCTCCCCTTTGTGCAGGAGCTTGTCAGCAGCTGAGGAGAGCAGGTGGGAAGTTATAAATGTGCTGAAGACAAGCTGGAATCCACTCTGGATTTAGCACTTCTTGCCTTCCAAGCTCACCCACCTGCATTAATCATGGCTAATAAGGGGTCAGGACTGGCTAGGTGCTGCACACTTGTGTTGGGATTGGGAGCTGCTTCCCTTGAAGGTGACATTGTTCAGTGTAAATAGTATTCTGGCAGGCTGAGGCTGTGCCCGTTGGGAAGGCGGCGTGCCAGCTGCAGGGCTGGTGCTGGTTCTCTGGAAAGTCACAACCAATTTGCCTTCACTTGTGCTAAGTGTTTACTTGTGTTCCACGTGTGGAAGGAGACAGGAAGTCTCTGAGGAGAACATGCCATAAGCAAACTCGGTTTGTGGAGGAGTTCTCTTCTGATAACAAGAGGTAACTAAGTACGTTTCCCAGGAAAGGGTGCTGGCTTCCTTGGATGGGGGAAGCACAGGATGTCCTTGTGGCGGTATCAGGCTGGAAACAAACCTCCTTGGATCAGATACTGGCTGCTGTACTTTTTGAGAGTAGGAACAATACTGACAGTGATTTACAAGCACAAGGAAAAGATTTGGAAAGGCTTAAGTGAGGCACTGCAAGGTAATTCTCATTTGTGGCTTTTTGTCATTATGGAAACTTTCTCCTTTTGTAGGAGGTCCAGGAATTGCCACTAAATGAAATGAAGGTTATTGTTAGCTGCCTACAGTGTGATGCAGCAGAGTGAAAGCAGAGGGGAGCTGCTGCAGCTCCTCTGATGTGAGGAGCTTTCGCTACCCAGAGTATCTGAGCCCTGGTACAGTCTGTGAATGTGTCCTTCCATCCCATTTAGGGCTGCTGGGAACTCAGATAGGGAGGTGAAGCAATGCAGAGCATGTGTGGCCAAGTCAGGAATTGATCTCTGGCCTTCCAGATTGGGTGCTTTAATTGCAGTCTGTGTTTCCTCTCAAGTGCTGCCTCTCTGTGATTTCAGTGAGCGTGCTCTTGGCACACGTGTGATTTGGGTGTAAATTCACGCTTGCTCTGTGGCAGAACCCCTGCTGACACCAGGACCCTGGGCCATGTGTTGCAGGATTGGATTAAAGACATTTTTGGAGCAAGACGCTCATAGCATCTGGTTTGCTTCATGATTTTGCAGAAACAAATTACGTACTAGTGACGGGTGATCTCATAGATTAAAAATAAAAAAAGCCATCAGCAGCTGAGTTCCCTGAGCAGGGATTTGCGTGTGCATCCCCCCACAGCTGAGCTGGAAGCTGGCTGGTGCTGTGATGAGGGCAGGTAGAGTTGATCTTCATTCTCTGTTGGTCACACATCGGTTTCCCTTCCCATTAGATGATCGTAGGCCTGTTTTAGAGGGCCCCAAAATGTGTCTGTGTGAACTTACAAAGCAATCTGACAAGCTGTTCTCGAGGGTGTGAGAGCAAAATGCAAGATCTTCTGAGGCTCCCTAATTGCACAGCTGTTGTTCAGATGATATCTTAGCTTGTCGCTCCTTCTGTAAGCGAAATGATGCTTGCGGGGCTGACATGTGCTTTTGCTGCACAAATGGCAGCAGTAAAATAAACTCAAGCTTGTCTCAAAGATGTGCAGAATGCTCCATGAGGACACGGTGTGCCTGGTTCCTGTGGCTGTCACTGAACATCAGTCTCTTTTCAAAGCACCAGAGCAAGCAGGAGGAACCCTTGGTTTGGTGTGTTACAGATGTTTTGTGACTTCACTGCTATCCCAGGTTGCATGTGGGCGCTATTCAGATGTTTATGAGAGTGATGCAAAATTTGGAATTTCAAAGTAGTTTGAAATACTTAAAGTGAACACAAGAAATCAGTGCTGATGTGAGAAGCACAGAAGTGCAGACCTTTTGCCTTATGTGCCTTCTCTGCATGACCTACCTGCTAATTCGGTGTTACTTTAGTTACCTTTTGTGACCCTCTGAAGGATTAATGGCTTCTGACTTGGGAAGTGCTTCAGCCATAAAGACCTCTCTGGCACTGAGCTGCTGCTGGGGAGGAGGGAGCTGGATCGATGGGAAATCCTCACTTCTGGCTGCAGTGTGTCCACATGAAGGTTATTTGTGGCTGCTGCTGGCCCAGGGCTCTGCTCTAATAACTCTCTTCATGGACTTTGGCAAGAAGTGTCTAATACCGGGGGTATGCAAATGGCTGATGGCATGAACAATACCATGATGTTCTTAAAGAAAACACTCTCTGGAGTTAGAAGGATCTGTGAAAGCACCTGTGTGTGTGCAGAGACTCAGGTGCTGCACACTTGCCTTTTCACCCAGATTTTGTAGCAGCTCTCCTTGGACAGGCATCCAGGTGGTGGGTAGGGAGTAGGGATGGGATGCAGCACAAACAGGCAGGAGGTGTTGGCTGGAGGGAAGAGGCAGTGCCATGTCTCTTTGGAAGAGAGGTGGGGAAAGGCAGGAAATAGCAAGGGTGGCTCAGGGGCTGGGATGGACCCTCTTAGTTGGATTCCATAGGATCTGACTAAGGTTCTGCCAGTGTCCCATTAGGCAAATACGCACTTGAGAGGAACCTGCTAAACTCCTCTGATGTCTCTGTGCCTTATTTCCCCCTTACAGTGTAGGAGACTTTCAGTGGGATGCTTGTGGCTGTGCTGGGAGCAGCTGATGTGGACTCTGCCTGGTGTACACTGGCTGTTCCCTGGGAATTCCAGGCAGTGCTGCTTGCACAGTGATGTGTGTTCTGACTGGAGCTCTTTGGTGGCTGTGTATTTGTCACAGCCCTCTCACAAGGCAGGCAGTGTAGGATGACACACGAGGCCAGCCTCAGTTGTCAACTGATGAGATCCTGCTGGTTCTTATGTTTGTGGTTTTTATTGGTTATGTTTGTAAGGAGATAAAGAAATGCACAGAGCCCTGATGTGTGGGTTGTGGGGTGGCAAAGGATGGAGGAGGGACAGTGTGGCACAGAGAAGGGGAGGGGGCAGTACAGGCAGGTCACACTGTCCTGTGATCCTTGGGCACATATTTCTGGCAAGAACAAATCTGCTGAACATCAGAGCCTTTCTTTTGGCCTTTACCTGTTGCTTTGAGTCAGAAAGTGTACTTGCACGTGTGAATATGAGTTTACCCTTCTGTGTCTGTGCTCCATTACCAGTTGTAGTTTGAACTGCTGAGCTGTCTCTGCTCTCTGGAGAACACAGTGGCTCCGTGTGTGAGGTGTCACACAACCTGTGGTTCCGTGCCTGTCCCCTCTCTGCAGAGCAGACAAACAGATGGTGGGAGGGAGGCTTATCAAATTATTTTACAAATGAGAAGCTGAAGCCCATGAAGATGAAGCCATTTGATAAGGGCTGTGTAGGAGAGCAGGGACCAAGTCTTGTATTAAATGCAAATATACTCCTTGCCTGGTGTTTTAATCACAGGGTCATTAATATTCATGTCACCATAGTATCCAGGAACTTTTATCATGGACCAGGGCCCTGTGTCACATAATGCAAATGCAGAACAAAGCCTGTCCCTGGTCCTTGGAGATTCCTGGCCCTTCCCTGTGCCTGCTGATTCTCAGCACCGTGCTTGGTACCAGAATACACTCGTGTGCTGCTGCCTTAGGAGGCCTGTTCAGAGAGAGGGTGTGAGGTATGAGCAGCTGTGATGGTACAGCTGGTCATGGTGTGAGAGTTGATACACAGGATCTTCTGGAGATCTGATATTTTTCAGAGACCACGGGAAACACATAAACTCAGCCTTGCTCACCCAGCTTTCAGCAGAACATGTGACAGGATTAAATGTATTGGATTTTTTTAAAAATTAAAATGATGCTATTTTTGAAGGGGGGCAGATGGTGGTTTTCTACCTTTTGCTTTTGTGTTAAACTTAACAACACAACAAGCCCTTACAGTTGAAAAGTCTTACCTTTGAAAGTCTTTCTGCTACTGATGCGTTTAATAATATATTTATTATATTTAAGTTGGGATATAAATAAATAAAGCAATTATTTAAGTTCATTTGAGCTGATGAATTCAATCCCTGGTGGTTACTGGCTTGGTGAGTAACAGTCACAGGACTGCAGGTTCTGGACCCCTGCAACTGTTTCCTGCTCCTGGAGATCTGACAAGTGAACAGACAAATAGTTCATATCTCTCCCTCCTCACCCGTGTATGTGTGGGAAACTCAAAACCCTCTTTCATGTAGAGCTGATTTTTTTTCCCCATTAAATGCTGGATGCTGTGTGCTCCTGGCTGTGCCTGGGGGTTTAAATTCCCTGAGGCCTGCCTGGTGGCATAGTGGATACTTCCTTCTCCCCATGCTTGGCACGTAGTGAGGAGTTAAAAAGTTCATTGCTGTCTTCAGGGGTTGATTAGCATATGCCCTTCCAGAGGAATGGGATGTGTCCTTAAGTTGTGTTTTCCTGTTGCTCAGGGAGGTGGCACTTCAGTGGCCCAGGGGTACCTGTGACCTGGAGTTACACAGGTACCCGTAACCTGTAGTTATATGGCATTCCTGGAAGGGCTGAACTCGGGATTCCTGGGTTTAAGGACAGGAAGAGGTTGGAGAGAAGCCTTCATACACTGCTGTGAAGCTCTGGCAGTGTCCTGTTGGCTGTAAGCTCGGGCTCTTCCTGGAATGTATGCAGTGGAGTTTTGCTTGTGGTTCTCCTGCTGCTGTGCTCGGGAGGCGTGTCTGGGTGCTGCCATAGTAATCAAAATTCCTAAATGCCTAACTTGTCTGTTGCCATGAGCTGTCCTCGGATCCTTGCATAATTGCTTCCCAAATGGCGTGTGCTGTTACCATGGCACTTCAGGTCTCCATGGCCTGCTCTGCCTGGCCCTTGCAAGCCAGTCCAGTTAAAGACCAGTCCCAGCCCTGGCCTTCATCTTGCTTTCTTCCTCCTCTACACCTCCAGCTACAGCCTGCTCTCTGCTCGACCAGTTCAGCTTTTTTCTCATCTCTCCTGCCGACGTGATTCACCGCTTCCTTGCATTTCCAGGGAAGCTTTTCAGCTGCCTGCAGTTGCTGCAGCTTCTTGCTGGCTTTGCAGTTCCAGTCGTGTTCACTCAGAGCCCGTCATGCTCCGCAGCATGTTGATGCCAGTGCTAATTTCACTTGGAGATGAACAAGGGCTCAGATGCTATTAGTGGCTGCTTGGAATAATAGCAGCTGAAATGTGCTTTTTAAAGGGCTGACTGATAACTGAACAAATGACTCTTTTTAATTTTTTTTAAGCTGTGAGTTATTCATGACCCATTAATTTTTATTTTTTTTCAGGCTTACAGTGGAAGTTCAAGGACTAAAATTGTTACAATTGAGAGGGACTGAGTCTGCCTTGCCAAGTAATCTATTTGGAGGCAGCGTGTCTTGCTGCATAGTAATAAAACACTGTTCTATCAGCTTTGGTTTTCCAAGTCTGCCTGTCAGGGAGGAACGGAGTGGATGCACAGGGCTATGCAGCAGAGCACATGCCCAGCAAATCTACCCACGTGAACACTTAAACGTGCTTCCTGCTGTGACAGCCAGTACAGTTTTCATCGCCTCCAGTGAGCTGCTGTTTGTTATGAAATTGCTGTCACAAATACTGCAAATACTGGGAGACTTTAATGCCCCTGAATTGGGGTGTCTGGGCCGTGCTCTGCCGCTGCTCTTGGAGTGCCAAGCTGCTGCTGCCCTTGGACCAGAGCTTCTGACAAGAGTGTGGATTTAATGCACCGGCTGGATCTTGCCCACTGATTATTTTAGGCTTCTAAAATGCTGTTGCATGGAAGAGATTAATTTCCTTCCCCTCCCTTCTCTGCTGTGTTGTGATTTACAGCTTCCTCTTTTGTCCTTCTCCATGGACCTGGCTGGGAGTTACAGGAGGATTGTGTGGGGAGTGAGGTGTCTCCTAGAGGTAATGAGATGGGGTCCTGAAACATTCAGAGAAATGAAGCTGAATGGTTTTAAATCAGCTCTGTCAAAATAAACCCCCAGAGAAGTGACAAGAAGCAGTTATGCTTTTTCCATGTCATCCATGCGGTGAAAATGCCTCTAACTATATAATTATTTTGTGTCTATTTGCTGTTGAGAGCATCACAGCTGATAGACTGAGTGTTCACTCCCGAAACTGCCACAATCCTCAGACAGCCAGTCTTGCTCTCCTGAAATCAGGAGAGGTAAAGGCCGTGCTTGTGCTGTGTGTTGGATGAGGTTGGATGAGGTTGGATGAAATAATTTGTATTATTTTGCACAGTTCAGGCACTCGTGGCTGGGGCTGCCACACCAACATTAATGATGGTGTCGTCCTGCCTATTTAAAAGGAGAGGGTGGAGCTTGTAAATCTAAATCTGTCTTGTCGTGGCCTAGATATTGCAGCAGTGACACTAAGCAAGGGCCCTATAATTATGTTGGTAATATTGGATAATCGCATTAGGATTCTCAGCTATGGTAAATCTGTGTAGGGCTGACTATGGCCCTGCTTTCTCCTGGCTGAGTCTGACCCACGAGCTCTGTGTAAGCTCAAGTCTCTGTTTTACCTGGGGAGAAGTCCTTTGCTCACATGTGCTGGATGTTCTATTAAGGTTTTCCTGGTGGTATTTAAAGCCTAAAGCTTAAGCAGTGCTTCAGCTGGAGCTGGAAGAGCTGCTGCTTTTTGGAGTTGGGAGTGAGAAGGGTTTGTGATCAGCAGGGCTTTGCCAGGGCTGTTCTGCTCTGTTGGAAGCAGACCTTTGCCCTGATGATGGGTGTTGTCTGATGGACTCTGGAGGTATCTTTGAAGCTGGTTGTTTGGTTTTTTTCCCCTTTTTCTTCCTGCCTCCCACTGAATCCCAGTTGCATTTTGTGTGGGCACCAGGCTGACGCAGATACCTGGCTTTCTGTGCCCAGAGAACTCGCTCAGTGTGAGGCTGCCTGAGGGATTTCTGCTGGCCAGCCATGGAGGCTCCTCTGCTTGCTGCTTTAACGTGGAAACTCTATTGCTGATGTGCCGATTGACTTTGTGCAGATCAAATTCTTCCCAGCTCGAATGTGAGCTGTGTGGAGAATTTCTGGCAGCTTAAAGTGGTTATTATTGGAAGGGCAGTGCCTAACTCTGGGAGCTGTGGAGTTGTAGGGCTGCCCATGTATTTCTCTGCTATGGACTGTGTGGAACAGTGAGTTTATTACCTGCCCTGCTCAGAGCTGCTGTTGTTGTGAATATGAACCAGGTGAACACAGAATCCACCTCAGTTTCCCAACACTGCTTTCCTCTGGCAGTAGGATGAAGCCTGGGAAGCCCCAGCATTTGCTAGGAGGAAACGAGCTGTGCACATGCTCTGCAGGGAGGGAAGGGGAGCTGGTGATTTGCCCTGCAAAGCTTTAATATTCTTCAGGAGTTTGTCCTGTGCCAAGAGGATTCTGTCCTTGGCTGGCTTGACACACAACCTGTATCTGTGTCCCTTGTATGGTTCCTTCAGCCAAAGTATCACTAGAAATAGTCATAAAATAGAATTTGCATTTCCTGTATGTTCACTGTAGCTCTGAGCTCTCCTGACGTTTTACAGTTGTAACTGTTACAATCTTCTTTTGAGTATGTTCACTACTAAATTCCTGATCTTGTTGTAAAAATACCTTCTTAGCTAATTTTCCATCTGGGGAGATGCAGGATTCAGCTGATTCTCCTGATACCATGCCTGTTTCAGGTTTCCTGTCATGAAATACTAGATGTCCTCTATGCTTTATCTAGGTGCTATCTACTTTCCCTGCAGTTCTGGAGCTCTGATTGCCTCCCACAGCCACTTAAAATGGTCAGAACAGGGTTGAAATTTGAGTTACTGTGACCATTGCTCCTTACGCAGACGAGGCTCTTTCAGCTGGAGTTAGTGGTGTGCCCTTTCTTCTTTGTCCTCAAGATAACTCTTAAATGTTCAGACTATTTAATTGGCGGTTGATGTTTCAAGGTCTGATTTGATAAGTTTCCCAGAGCAGTTCTATCTCCACTCCAGGACGAAACCTTTTAAGGTGCTGTTTAGGGGCAGTGGAAACAGCCCAAAGGAACAGACGAAGCCACAACTGAAAGCTCAGTGAACCACTCAGAATCTGCACTGATTTTTGTTGATTTTTAGTGTGTTTGACTCCCTGTACAGATGAATATGGTGAGATCAGACACTGAGAGCTGTGTCTCTCCTCTTGGAAATGAGCATGGGCAGCTTCCCAGGGGCTGTGATGGAAGTGTGGTACAGTGTTTTCTGCAGTCTCTGTGCTCCGTAGCTTTCAGACCCGTATGCACGGTAAGGACTTGTGTCTTGGTGGCCTAGAGCCCTGAGCTGAAGGAGAGCAGCCCAGAGCCCTCCTGTCTGCCCTGCAGAGACCAGTGGTTTGTGTTGCTGATAAGCAGAGCTGCTTGAAATAGCTTGCTCCAAATACTGCTCTGGGAGATGCTGGGACAGGCCTTTAGATTGAAGTAGTCCCTTAAACTTGGCACTGTTATCCTTTAGATAAGTCAAGGGACTTAAAAAAATACAACAAAAACCAACTGAGTAAAGCTTGTTATTTCCTTTGAGGTAGAAAATCTGGGCTGAGAGAGGCCCTGTTTAGTTTAGTGTTACTATCTGCTCTTCTCAGCTGGGGAGGCTGTTGGCAGGGGATGAGGGTTTGTTTTGTTCTTGTTCAGAACTGGACCCTGGTTTGTAACGCACATGTACACAAACACATGTACTGTTTACAGACATTTGGGTGCAGGAAGACCAGGAGATCCATATTCAGGCCCTCCTGGAGCAGAGCCTGCTGCTGCTGTTGTGTGTGGGGTGTGTCCCGTGTGTCACCTCTGTCCTCACTGCCACCTTCAGGCAGCTGTGCAGGTGCCACTCACACCTGTGGGTCTGTGTGTGAGCCTGTCAGTGCTTTGTGCTTCAACTTGCAGACTTGACACAGTTTAGCCCAGGTAAAGAAAATCCTGTTTTTTTAGCTTGGGTTGTGGGGAACAAACACCAGTTTTGTGCATTTACTCCTGAGACGTGATGCAAGCCTGTGCCTTGGGACGGGCTGTGTGTTTTCTGTGCCTGCAACTTGAGGGTGAATAATCTTCACTTATATGGATATAAAATGACATGTAAATCCCCCAATGTAACCAGAGGATTATGGAGTTGGGTGGGAGAGTGAGTCATAGGCACTAATTAAATCCCAAACCCCAAGTGTCGTGTCTCTCCAACATGTAGTACTGAAACAACAAAATGCAAGCACAAAGGAGAACATTAGTACAACCACCATTGCTTTGGGTCCTTCTAGTCTTCTTGTGCTGGATACTCTGGAAGACTCTGGATAGCATCCTTCCAGCTGCCCAGGAGGTTGTGGAGAAAAGATTGGTTATGGCCACATTGGCGTGTAGGGGAAGAACTTGGGGTTGAGATCCAGTGGAGATTTTGGTGAGACTTCCTGGTGGTGACAGGGTGACAACACCCAGGAATAAATTGCTGCAGAGCATGTGGGGAGTGTGAGTAGAGTGGTGAAAGAACAGGTGAGAGGATGTGCTGGAGGGGACTGTGGGCAGTGTCAGTCCTGCCAGAGAGAGGCTGAGTCGAGTGAAATCCTTTGTGGTACCTGGCAGTGCTGGGAAACCTCTAAAAATGTTTCTTCCTGTTGGTAACATGTTCTGCCATACCCAAAATGTCAGGAGAAGGTGAACCTTCAGTCCCATCCTGTTGGGATGACTTGCTGCTGTCTCTTACTAAGAGATGCTGTGGTTTGAGGGATCTGATCTGGGCTGGGACCACCTGAAGGTGCAGTTCCAGCCTAAATTTGCTTTCTGGAGCCAGGCTGCAGAGCTCCTGTGTGAGGGGAGGTCTCGGGGGTGTGAGCTGGGTGAGCAGGGCCTGTACCTCACCCTGCTGCTGTCAGCGGTGTGTTGGCAAACTGACCCAAATGTTCTCTGGTCAAAATTCTAAGTTTTTTGCCCTTTTTTATTAATCACAGGTTGTCCCACCCTAGTAGCATCGTTTTTAACACCATGGCTTGAAGAACAGAGAAATTATTTGCAAATTGCTTGTGTTTCTGACTGTCTCCATCTGAAGGAAGTGGGAGCAGAGATAATGTTTCAGGTTGAACTCAGTAAATCATAGTTTGTACCAGTGCTGTCTTTACTTTCTTTGATATTTTCATGATCTTGGATATTACAGCCCTAATGCAAAGTTTGCCTCCTTACTGTGCCTTCTGAATTACACCTCAAATGACTTCAAAAACAAAATGAGGGAGTTGTATTTTTCTTTAGAGGTGTTAGTGCTGACACCCTGTGACTTTAAAGGTGTTGCTTCATAAAGTTTCATAAAGCAGAAAAAGCAATGTGTAGTGATCCTGATCATTCCAACCCCTTGTTATATATCACAGTAGAACACTTCACAGTGCTGCCTCTGGTTTGTGGGCACATTTGGTAATAACAAGGAATAATATTGGAACAGAAAACTTAATTTGGGGTGAAATATCCTGTCCTGGAAACAAAGAGCTCAGAAGTGATGCAGAAGTGGCATAAAAATGGGGAAAATGGGATTTGAAATGGTATGGTTTCAGCAGGTATGTGCAGCAATATCCTCCTGCTGGGCACTGGAAGAGTGGAATAAAGGCTTCAGAAAGACTACATTGGTGCAGATTAATAGCCACAAAAATAGCACTATAATCCTAATGCCCATCATGGGGAGCTATTATTAAAATAAAAAGCCCATATTAAAATATGCCAGCAAATACTTGCTTGTGTGGAGGATCACACCAGATCATGACATGAGGCAGGATCAGTGGGACTGTGTTCCTTGGCTTCCCTCCCCGTCACTGCTGGGTTTGTGGGACAGTGTGGTGCTTTTTATAGGAGCTGCTGGGGAGTCTCCTCGAGACTCGTGGTGTGGTCCCAGTAGCACTTCCCAGCAGGCACAGGAAGGTTTTTTGGGGGTTTCTGCAGCTCAGCAGCCCCAGTGTGCTCAGAGGACAGGATCCCAGGGCACCTCTTCTGCCTGTCCTACAGAGGAGTCACTTGTCCATCCTGGGTTTGGAGGTGTGGGGGACCAAGCCGAGGGTGTCCCTTCACCTTTGTTGAAAGCTGGCCCGTAGAGCTGTAGGGGAGCAGCACTGGCACGTGGAGAGCTTTTCCCTGATGTGCTTGCAGAGCTCTGCTGAGCTTGGCTGTTGTCTGAGATAATTACAGATGATTGTATTGTTTAACTTTGGCCAAACTGTTTTCCTTGGCCTTTTTTCTTTGTGGTGACTCCACTTTTTAAGTGACTCCAAAGCTGAGGTTTGCTGTAGCCATCTCTGTCTCTGGAAAACATGGGTGCTTTAGGATCAGGAGCCACATCATAGAATAGTTTGGATTGGAAGGAGTGAGTATTGTATATACACAACTAGGGGGAATATATATTTTTTTTTTTGAATGACAGTATGTTGCTTCAGTTAGAGGAGTCAGAGGTGCAGGATGGCTTCCTCAGGACAGCAGCAAAGAGAAAATGGTTCTGGTGTTGCCAGGTGATGATGTCCAGTGATGGGTGATGTGCCATGTCCGTGTGACAGCTGCTTGTGGCTGGGGGGAAAAATGCATTACTGTGTTTTAGTAAAACTTTGGGAATGGTGAGCTGGAAACACCCCATGCTAGGGAGTCGCTATGATTTTCCTGTAACTGGATCACAGCATCCTGACTGTGGGGAAAAAAACAAAACCTGAGTGAGCCTGCCCTTGTACTTAGGAAAGTAAGTACTAAGGAAGTTCTTCTGGCTGGTGAGATAAGGCAAAATATGACATAATTCTTGATGGATAAGAATCAGTAAGTATTGGAATTGTGCAAATGCAGTGGCTCTGTGCCTGGTTCAGCAGAGCACTTAATTTTGAGTGCCTGCTGGTACAACTGGAGCTTAAAATGCCTCTGAGGCTGTCCCTGGAGGCTGAATGTTCCCGGGGCAGTTTTGGGGACATCTGAACAGCACTTGGCTTCCCTTCAGCTGCACTGCTGGAGCACAGTGGGCTGTCTGCATGCAGAGCATTGAGGGGGATGAGATGGAGCTAAAATACAGCAAGATGGGAACAATTCGGTGGAAAACCACATCTTGTTTGTCCATCTCGGAAAAGAATTTCACCCCTGAGGAATAAAGTTTTTAGTGGCATTCACAATGTTTATCAGGAGCTATGGTAATTCCAGGTATTGTTAATTTGTTTGTGGAAGGGTGATGGAGAAAATCCAAAATGAAACAGTGGTTTTTTATTTATTTTTGAAAGTGGAAATTGGTGACTTGACAGTTTCAAGCCCGATGATTTGACTGCCTTAACTGGAAAGAGGAGCGATTCCTCCTCAAACCCAACATATCCTTGGAAAAAAATGAGGGATGTGATTGGAGGAAAACCTTGACAGTGTTTGCGGAGGGAAGACACATCCATGGAGATGTTTTTGTAGCTGCTGTGGCAGAGCTCAGATGTGCATCTGGGAGGTCATGGAGCTGTGTGTCTCCTTTGCTCCCAGACAAGCAGCTCTCGTGTCTCTGCGAGGAGCATTCAGCAGGATTTTGGGAGGAGGTTCTGCCTAATTGTGTTTGGATGAGGCTGTTCCTGTTTTGTCAGTGTACCTGCTGTCTCTGGCAGAGGCTGTTGGATCAGCATAGCTGGGTAGCACAGGAATGCAGTGTGTTTTGGGAGCACTGATGGCTCATGGAAGGGCCTTTGGTCCTGCAGATCTCATGAAATCCAGCCTGCTTTTCTGTGTGTGCACAGGGCAGAGTCCAGCCTCGCTCCTGGACTATGATTAACTCTGGTGAAGTGGTCTGTTGAGCTGGGGCTTCAAACACTGTCTGGGCTGCAGCTGAACTTGCTTTATTTTGGCCTGGCATGGACAAAACGTGGGGGGATTCTTGGGCTGTCCTGTGCAGGGCCAGGGGTTGGACTAGGGTGATCCTTGTGGGTCCCTTCCAATTCAGGACATGCTATGATTCTGTGAAAACAGGCTTTTCCTGGGGACCTGCTGTTTGGCAGGCACAGCACCTGCCTGTGGATGTGCCTTGTTTTCCTCTCTGCTGTTCCACGTTACCTGTGAGCGGAAGATCTGGAGCAGGGCTGAGGAGGTGATGGTGTGTGATGGTACAGGTGTGGTGCTGGTAGGAAGGGGGTTCTCAGGACCAGCTATTTCGGGTGGTTTTCCTGCCACCCCCCAGTGGTGCCATCCCAGAAGGACCAGGTTGGTCAGTGAAGGGTGAGGGGGTGGTGTCCGGAGCACGGCTCGGCCGCAGCACTTGCCGAGCTCGGCTGATTTACGTGGCCCTGGTGAAAAGCAGCCCTGGAGGTGCTTGTCACCAGAGGGTGATGGAAGGAGCCCATGTCTCTGCTTCTTCCTTCACCATTGTGTCAGTTGGTGCAAATTGCGTGCAGTAACAATGCTGTGCTTGGTTGCAGGTTGGCATTGCTGCCTGCCTGGGACTTGCTGGCTGCAAGAGGATTCCAGGCTTGCAATCCACGTGAATCCCTTAAACTCAGCACAGCGCTATCTCCTTACCTTGGAGGAGCTGAGAGGGATCACGTGCAGCTCTGTGCAGCTGCTCTTACCTAGTTTAGAAGTGCTTGCCTGGCTGTGAGGAGTTCTGCATCCTGCTGAAATTACAGAAGGGCCGAAAACATAACTACCAGAGCTGGCAGCTGGCCAACGCCCTGACACAAACCTGCATGGAAAATTGCTTTGGCATCTATATTGACTGGAGATAATTGGAACTTCCCAGTATTTTTTCAGCTTATCCTAAAACCTTTTAGCAAGAACAACAGTCAGGCAGCAGTGTGTAGCACGATAACCATGTTTCCATGCTGTTGAGGCAGGCCCAAAGTGCCAAAGAGACACAAAAAAAGTTTCCCCAGAGAAACCTGTAGCTGGTGGTAGCTCTAAGCTGATGGTGATCCCAGTGCTGGCTGTGTGCTGCCTGCTCAGCAATGTTAATGTGTCTTAAGGATGAACACAGAAATAACTTCTCATGTTTTAGAATGGGAATGGTATTTTAGCTTTTGCTGGCTGGTATGGGAAGAGAGTTGAATTTCCTTCAGAACCTTAAATCACAGGCACATGTGCAGGGGAAAACTGTCCTCTGAGGTGACTCTCAGGCTTAGCTCTTGCTTTTGTTGCTTCTGGCGCTTGCAGGTCTCTGGATTTATTTATTCTGTTGCAGCTGAAGCCTGCACTGGTCTCGTGCCTTTTGCTTTCCACACGTGTACTGGAAAAGAGGCTTTTACCAGCAAAGATAGGGGTATGTTCCTGGTGCCTGGAATACTTTGCCTCTGAGCTGTGCCTGTGTGTGACCCACCCTCCCTGGCCACGTGTAGCGCAGGCTCCTGAGTGACCTTGGCTGCCGGGAGCTGCACAGATCCTGGGATGATCATCTTTTGCACTGGAGCTGGCAGTGCCTGGCTGTTGTCTTGCTGTTCCCTGCGAATAGAAGTAAATGGTCCTGTAACGTGCATCTGGCAGGGCTTCATCATAATTGCTTGTGAATTTGTCTTTGATCTGTTTCCTTTCAACCTTACCCAGATTTAGCCAAGTTGGGGGTTGGACTGGAATAATGAGGGAGAAATTGGTTGTGGTCTGGAGCTCTGGAAGCTGAGAACCCTTGAGGCGGAGGAGGTGATGGTGGTGTCGATGTGCAGTGGGCAAGGAGGAAGGGTTAACCAGCTGTCAGCAGTTAAAAGATAAGGTAAGGGTGTTATTTTCAGCATGGTGCTGACGTGAAAAGCAGAGTTCAGATCGGTGACTTGTGTGTGCAAAGCCTGTCTGTGGAGTGGGCAGTGACCAGGCTGGGCTGCAGCCATCCTCACCCTGCAACCCATGGGAGACACCCACCAGCTTCTGCTGGAAATGCTGCGTGCTGGGTGAAGGGGAACTCTTAAATCCATCAGGAAGTCTTGGTTAAGCAGTGCTGGCTGCAGTCCAGCTGCTGGGTAGCTCGGTCCCTCCCTGGGCTGTTGTGGGCTGGCTGGTGCTGCCGAGGGACGCTCTTGGCCATCTGGTGGGTCCTGCTGCCCCTCTGCTGTCACACCTGAGCTGTGTTTGCTGGCTGCTCTGCAAACAGTGCTGCTTCTGAGGGGCCTGAGGAGCACGGGTCCTTCTGAACTGCTTTGTGGTGTGAATTTGATGGCCACAGTTGCCAGTAAAAAGGTTTCAAGTACTTCAAATGCTTTGAGTGTATTGGCCAATAACCTGTGTATGCACCTGCCCCCCAGCCTTAAAATGCTGCACCTTTTCTGCAATGCAACAGTGTGTGGCCATTTTCTTTCTTTGTGCGGTTCATGAGCAGTCAGTAATAAACATTTTGGGCATTTGGGAGGCGAAGGATGGGCCAAAGCTCCCAGACTCATCTCTTGTGCACAGGAACTTGACAGGAAATCTCCTCAGGTCTGGGTACAGAGTGCCAAGCATCCTTCCCACTATCTATCTACCTATCTACAGATATATATAAAAATTAAATAATAGAAATAACACATATAAATTAAAAATATCTATCTAATTTATTTTGATTTTTATACATATATAAAAGTGTGTAACAGAGGTTGTGGCAACAGAAGCCCATAAGCAGATGTACCTACAGCTCTAACCTTGGCCTGGGAGGACCTGCAGCCCCAACCCTCCTGGAAGGCGCAGGATTCCTGCTGTAACTCCAGTTTGCTCCAGCCTGTGGATGTGCCCAAGCCGCATTCTTGCAAATTTGTGTGAAAGTTGATGGCCTGATTTCTCTGCCCTGTCTGTGCTTCCTTTGGAGGCCAGGTTGGAGGGGAAGGTTTTCAGTCATCTTAGAACTGACCTGTGTGTCCTGCTGATGGAGTTGGATCTTACACACAGAGGACTCTAGACAAACAAAGAGTGTGGCAAGAAACTGCTGTCCTTTGTGCTTCTTCCCCTTCCCTTCTCTTCCTGCTGTTTTCCTGTTTGCAGTCCCATTCTCTGTGCCAGACTAGGAGTGCTAAAGCCAATTAGCAGTGGAAGGTGTAATAAATGCAGATAAATTCAAATTCGGGTGGTATTTTTCATACCTTCTGATTTAAATGTGAAGTGGGCAGTTGGAAGTTCTTGATTGTGTTGTGCCTTTCTGGACTAAATCCTGGGTACAGTCAAAGCCTGGGGAGGAATGCTGTGGTCTGCTTTGACTGAGGTAGTTGGACCAGATGACAGAGGAGTTGCATAGAAAGCAAAACTCTCAGATGGGTGTGGGTCATCAAATTTTGCTTCTCTGATGGCACAGTCACTTCCTCTAGATTGCTGTGTGGAAATTGCTGTGTTTTCTCCGATGGAACCAATCCTTATGTTCTCCGGAGGGAGCCGTGCTGCTTTTACGTGTAGCAAAATCGTCATGCTTTAATCTGCAGTCAGTGGGAGCTTAATAATAAAGTAACCACGCTGGTGGGTTTATTTGCAGGCAAAATAAATTCAACAGTTTTGCACATCTTCTTTATGTGTGGTGTTTTCAGCTGAAGTTGCAGGAGTCAAAGGTGAGGGAGAGAAGGACATAAGGTGTAATTTTACTGTGACTTCTCTAAGTGCAGATGTTGCAGGTTCCTCTTCCTTGGCTGTGGCTTCACCTGATGTATTTTTGTCTCACTGCTGCCTTTGGAAGATGCGCCGGGTCTGTGTTGATGTTTGAGTCCTGTATCAAAATCCATTTGCTCAATTTCTATTATTATTTTTTAATATTATGAACGTCTCTTTCCTCTGAGCTCTCGGGATACTTTATCTGTGTTCTCTCTTGCACAGACTGTAGCTTTCTGTGCCAGTTGGCTTGTGCATGATGTGCGTATTCTAACGAGGGTGCTCTGGAGGTGACTTTGTTAATTAGCCCAGGATCCTGGTAGAGGGAAGGGACCTGTGCTAATGAGGCATTAGCAGTTGGTCTGAAGAGGCTCCAGTCCCACTCAGCTGAAGCAAAGATTTGGGAGGAGGAGGAGGTTCTTGAGGGTTAGTGGAACTACTTTTTTTTTTTTTAAAAAAAGTTTAATTGATCTATTTTTGCTGCTCAGCTCGTGTTTCTTTCTGCTGAGCACAGCACTGTAAACAGAGATCCCGTATCCTGCTGGCCTGGCCAGAGCTGGAAAGGGAACTGAGCCCCTGGAGTGGAGCGGGGGCTTCTCGTGGGTGACTGCTCATTTTGGGGGGAGGAAGGGAAACCCAAATGTCCTGTGATTACCAAAAAGTTTTGAGGATGGCTGAGTCTGTAATAAACTTTGAAAAACCAGCTCTTTGGGGTTTTGTTTGGTTTTTGTTTTCTTTCCTTGTTTAGTGTTTTCTCTAGTATTTTTCTGAGATCCATGGAAGTATTGTACAGAAATTTAAAAAAAAGAAGTCCAAGCCTGATCTCTCCAATAATTCTGAAAAACACAGACTTTTAGGGAAGTAGGATTTGGGAAAATTGTGTTGGTTATGGTCCCTTATTTCTTGCTGGCTCCATTGTGAGTTATAAGAGGGGGAAGAAAAATCAGTGCAGTGCTGTGTTACTCTTTTCCACAGCCACCCTTTGGGCTAAAGATTCACAGCGGGTTGTGTGGATTTGTTCTCCAAAAACGAGACAAGTGTGGCTGGGGAGAACAATAAGGCTACTGCTGTGGGTTCAGAAGCTCTTAAAAATGACTTGTAATTTGAGATCCTCAACTTGAAGCAGCTTCGGGGAGAGAGTCAGGGTTATTTTTGGGTCTGAATCGAGCACTGTGCACAGAGGCCCCTCCAGAGCTGCGAGGGGGTTTGAGCAGCTGTGACGTGCTGCATCCCAGGGCCATGTCCCAGTTTTCTGAATTTGAATGTCCATTTTGCAGCCTGGGTATAGCTTTCAAGACCTTTAATTGAAGTCTTCATGCTTTTTTTGGGAAGGGGGGAGGAGTGGGCGGTTTTTTGTTTGTTTTGCTTCTTCTTTCTGTTGCATCTTTCTGCTACATCTCTGTGGCTGCTTCTAAAAGTCTGTGGGGCTTCCTCAGAAACCCTGCTCTAGTTCCTGTGTGCAACTGAGGGTTTGCCTGCCGAGAGAGATTCCTGCTGAGCAGTTCCCCTGCTGGCAGGTGTGTTACCTGCATGTGTAACTCCTGTGCCGGTGTGGAAGAGGGGCTGTTAAGCCATTGATAAGAAACAGGGAGAGTTGTGCATTCAACACAGCAGGGTTGTCTGGTTATTTGCTCTTTTTCATTCTTTTCTGGCCATATGCCACCTATTTGAACCGTAAATTTTACCCAAGTGTGGCTTTGTTTGTCACTTGTCACGTGATGGGGCAACCCATGCAAGTGCTGGATAACCACGAGGCACAGACGTGTCCCGTGGAGCTGTGTGGTGGTGATCTGTGAAGAATCGGATTCCCTAAAGGGCTCAGACTTGGAAAAGGAGAATTCTTTGGGATGTGACTTGGCTTCTGTGGTGTGTAACCGCTGCTCTCCTTGTAGTGGGACTTCTGAAGACACGTAACTCACTCATGAGCTGAGCCTTTACGAGTCCTTGAACATAAAAGAAATACGTGGTGCAGTGTAAGGTGCCGGAGAGCAGATGAGGTGCTGTTGGGTTGTGGCATCAGCAGTGTCATTGTGCCTCCCTTTTTACCAGTGTGCAGCACTTCTGGCTGCTTGGATCTGTGCCACTCGGCCCAAATTCATCCTGGTCTCTGGAGCCAGGTGTGAAGCTTTTGATGCCTCTATTCCTCCATCCTCCATCAGCTTCCTGTTTCTGCCAGGACTACAGATGTAAACCTTTGTATTTGGATGGAGAGCTGACAGAGATGAAAGGCTTTCATCTGAAACAAGTAATTTATCCTGGGAGTCCTGACTTTACTAATAGCAATGACCACAGAATGAATTGTGGGTTTTTCCCTTGTTCTTCTGTCCTGATTTAAAAGCATTAACATCAAACCGCATGTGGGAGATGTTTTTTCTGCTTCTTGCACAAATCAGCTTTGTAATGGAACTTAGATGCTTCAAAGTTGCAGAGCCTTTTAAGTTTAGGCCTTTGGTGGTTCAGTGGGTGATCTGTAGCTCTGATTTCTGTCCAAGGCAGCATTGCTGTCCTTCAGCTTTCTTCTTCGTAATGGGAATTAACGGAGCAATGAGGGACTGTCTGGCAGGACCAGGAACTGGTGTAATTGCTTGTTTTTATGGAGATGTTAAGTGTTAACTTCGTTGCCATTAGTTGACGATTACCCCCTTGGATCCCTTTTAGTTCCTAGAGGTCCAGGCAGAGCTGGAAGCTCTGGAGATGAGTGTGGGAAGGAGCGTTCCCACCATGGAGTGGTGGGAGCTGCTCAGTGCCCTCTCTCTTCCTGCTGTACTCCCCTGGCAGGGACAGGGTTGGCAGCAAAGACCAAGAGGTTTCTCGTCAATGAACAGGTGGTTTTGTGTCTTCTGTAGGTGGCTTTGCAATCGTGTTCCTGGTGAGGACGAGCAATGGGGTGAAATGTGCCCTGAAGAGGATGTACGTCAACAACGAGTACGACCTGCAGGTCTGCAAGAGAGAAATCCAGATCATGGTGAGTGCCCGCTCTGTGCTGAGGCCCCAGACTGGAATGCAGTGGGGTGGGAGCCTGGTCACCTTCTGCTTGTGAACTCTGTGGCATCAGGTCACAAACTGTGCCTTTTCCTAGCAAAAATGGCTTTTGTGTGGAAAGACCTGACCCCTGGAGTTGTGTGAAAATCTAGTACTGAACTGTTTCAAAAGTAAATAGTTCCAGTGGACAAGGAAAACCTGGTTCCTGAAAAAAAAACTAGGGAATTTCAGGAAAATGAGGGGCGAACTGCATGGTTTAATGAGAAAAGGAAGGGCTGAAGAGGTGAGCATAGCTGGGGGTGTTGGAATTCAGTCTGTCAATCTTCAGTTGAGAGCTCAAGTCTTCAGCCTTTTAAACTTGATCAGAAGAGGCTGATGATTCTGATATCTCTGAACTGAAATCAGTGCATGAATGGCAGACCTCCATCCTGAGATAAATCTGTATCACAACATCTTCTAATCCTTTGGGTCGGGATGAAGGTTATCTCTGCATCGGTGAGGTTGGTAGATTAAAACAGTATTTGTGGGGTAGTTGCTGCCAGGGCTTTTGAAATGTAAAGTATTTGTAATAAGCTCTGGGATGTTTCTCTAGATTATTGGACACAAGGATTTATATGATGGGATAGCTATTTTTAATAGCTGTTTTAAACTTAGCTTCTCTAAACAAAGACAAAATGGAGATGATCCAAATAGATTTGCCTAATCTTGTTTGCAGCACGGTAAACATGGGAGGTGCCACTTTTGAAGTTGTATTCCAAGATACTGATGAGCATTTAGAGCAGCTGCCAGGTGGGGAAGGAAATATAAAATCCTCATTTTGTGAATTTACCGCAGGAGGTACAGGTTTGGGGTAGATGATCTTCATATCAGAAACTCCTACCTGTAGCAGTTCTGGTTGTAATTTTTGAAGTAGCTTTTAATTAGATTAATACCTTTAAAGTGAACTGCAGTAGTTTGTGATCGTGCAGGGAAGCTTTGGGCTTGGTTTGGCATCCCTGTGGCTATGTGGGAAAAGGTGAGATTAGATCTCACATCAAAGATTTAGCTGTGCTCAGGAAGCTTGTTTACTTGGGCTTCGTTTGCTGCTTTCTCTTGTCTCCACGGCTTTGGTGCCTTTGGAATGGTGGCTCATGAAAAGTGAGGGCGAGGAGGGCACTTGTCTGTGTCCTGAAGAACCAGTGCATCCCAAAAAGGAAACGTTTACTTCTTTCCCAGCCTTTCTGCAATAAGGAATTATTTTGCACTTAACTGCAGTTTTTGCAGCCCTACAGTGTTACAGCAGAACCTCGATTTCCTTTACTGGTGAAGCCGAGCATCAGACTGGGCTGGCTGTCACAGCTGGAAGTGTGTGTGAAGCTGGCAGTCCCAAAGAAGCAATTTTTCCCTGCAGTTTAGCATGTGTCTCCATGGCAGGGGCTTGGAACTTGATGATCTTTAAGGTCCCTTCCAACCCAAACCAGTCTGTGATTCTGTGATAAGTCCTTGATGTGAGAACTTGTGCTTTAATCCCTTGAGTTACTTAAAATAAAGCACTTCTAAAAGCAAGGTTAAAATTTATTTTGTTGTTTTAGTGGGTTTTTTTGAGCATGTGAAGATTTGAGATACGTTTTGTCAGCAGAAGAGTTGGAAGGAGATGAGACGAGTAAGGCCAACAAGTCCTGCATGGCCACCGCCACCATCTGCCCTGTTCTCCCCTCCTGTAGAGGAGGAGCAGCTCCCGGGGCCTGGCCTGGGCCCCCTCAGGGAATGTGCCAAAATCTGGACCAGTCCTGAGCAAGTTAATTCATCAGGCTGGCTGTTCCTCTGCTGTTTGTCTCAGATCCTTCTGGAAGGAAAACAGGTAGAGACAGACCTCAGGTTTGCTCGAGCTCTGCAGGATGATTAATCCCAATGACAGAGGCTTGTGCGGTGTGGAGGAGCCAGATGAAAACGCTGCTCGCTCTGCGTGGCTGCTCCATGGTGTGAATTTGTCTGTCTTGCAGCGGGATCTGTCTGGCCACAAGAACATTGTGGGGTACATCGACTCCAGCATCAACTCCGTCAGCAGCGGGGATGTGTGGGAAGTGCTGATCCTCATGGACTTCTGCCGGGGTGAGTGACGACCTGGCGTGTTGGTCACGGGTGGGTTTGTCTGTCCGTGCTTACAAGGAACTTGTGCAACATCTCCCTTTTGGAAGAAGAGCTGTTCCTAAGCTGCCAGGAAGCTGTTCTGGGCTAAGCAAAGCCAGGACTGGGGGTGGAGAAGTGGATGACCCGTGAGGCTGTGTTGACTCTGCTAATGGGATCGGCACCATCTTTGCTGCTGCCCAGGGTGCTCCTGGATCCCCTCTGTTGTGAAGGAGTGCTCTTCGATACATCTTGCTGTTGTCTGTAGCATGGTCCACATAAGAAGTGGCTCCTCTAAAACTGCCAGGAATGTAATTTTTCTTTGCTTTAGTCTCATTGCAAGCTTTGAACCACATCAGCCTGGTTTAGGATTGTTCTGGAAGAAGCATGAAATGGATAATGGGAAGCCAAAAAGCATTCCTCTTACCTCTGACCTTTTTGCTTGGCTGTCTGTAGCCAGACAGGCTCTTCTAGCTGTCCCAAAGCTTTGATCTGTGTGGCTGGGATGTGTTGTTTGGAACATGACGCATGTGCTGGGCTCAAATGCCTCTCACAGGAAGAGTGTTCAGCAGAAGTAATGCTTTGGCCAGGTGACTTCAGGAGCCTGTGGCCGGTTTGGATGGTGGCAGCCGATGGAAATCGGTATTTTTGGGCCTGTCTGGCTTTGAGGTCAGATGTAGCAAGGACGTGTGGATGTGTGTAAATGTGCCCAGTGCAGGTTTCTGCTCTGCTGTGTCCTCTTCGCTGCTTTGCTTTGATGGAGGAATCTTGACTGCCTTGCACTGGCTTTGTTTGCTGGTGAAAGGAAGAACTTTGTGTGTAGTTTTGCTGAAGGAATCACTCCATAAGCTCTCTTTAAGCTTAAACCTAGATATGACAAGACCTGTTGTAAGCACTAGGCCTGGCAGTGCTGCTAAGTTCCTGCTCCGCTCCATGTGCGGAGCCTGCTGTGGAGGGAGGTACAAACCTGAGTTGTTCAGATGCACCCCCAGCTGCAGTACCCAAATCTTGGGCCCATGAAGTAAAATCCATCTTTCTAAGGAGTTTCCTTCCACCTGAAAGGAGGAGAGCTGCAGGGTGGCATTTCTCACGTGGCTCTTGCCAGATGCTGTGCTGAGCACACGCCGGCCGCTGTCTGCAGCATTCCCACTGCAATGGTTGTTACACGCTGATTTCCCCTTGTTACTTTCCTTTTGTGGCCAGCAGTTTCCAAACCAAATCAGTGTCTTTGTGTGCAGAACTGCATTCATTTTGAGTGTAAAATGTTCACAGCTGTAGTATTCATTAAACTGAGCTTTTTTTTCCTACCATGAAAGTTTTCCAGCACTTGTGATGTGGAATGATACAGTACTGCTTTGCCAGAGCTTCAGAAAGGAGTTTTTCTCTGTCTGTCTAGGGTGTTTAGAGGAGAAAAGAACCTCTGGATTGTTTTGGAAAGGCCTTGACAGCAACAAAACCTCAAAGTTGAGACAAATTCAGGGCTCGTTCATGAAAACTTGCTTTTGTTTGTGCAGAGTTTCCCTTGTTACAGATGGATTTTGAATTTCTTTTCCAGTCAACAACTTTAGCCAAGCCACTTAATGTGTGGGTTTTCTGAGTGTCTCCCTTCCTCCCTCCTCTTGCTTGCATGTGGCAGACTAATCTGTGGACTGTGGGTGCCCCAAATTCAGCCTTTTATTCCTCTAGTCAGACAGAATAAGTTCTATTTGGAAGAAAAAAAGAGAAAATTACATGGCTTAGTTAGAACAACTTGAGTGCTGACACAGCCAGGGCAGGGTGGGCTGTGGGAGCTGGTGTGAAGGTTTGCTCAGAGCTCGGGTGAGCTGTAACACCTGCCCACAGATTCTGCAAACCCCTGGGATGCAGGGGAATGAAATGAGCTGAGTGAGCACATCGCAAACAGCCTCCTGGGAGGGTTTGTTGTGAATTTAATTTGAGCTCTCCATGCACTGACTGTGGAGCCCTGGTTTGAGGAGCAGCCCAGGACCAGGGATGGCGGGGGGACTGGGTTTCGGGAGGCCAGAGCTCACTGTCCCTGCTGGGATTTGGGATGGGCAGAGCTCACTGTCCCTGCTGGGATTTGGGATGGCCAGAGCTCATTGTGTGTGTGCTGGGATTTGGGATGGCCAGAGCTCACTGTCCATGCTGGGATTTGGGATGGGCAGAGCTCACTGTGTGTGTGCTGGGATTTGGGATGGCCAGAGCTCACTGTCCCTGCTGGGATTTGGGATGGGCAGAGCTCACTGTGTGTGTGCTGGGATTTGGGATGGGCAGAGCTCACTGTCCCTGCTGGGATTTGGGATGGGCAGAGCTCACTGTGTGTGTGCTGGGATTTGGGATGGCCAGAGCTCACTGTCCCTGCTGGGATTTGGGATGGGCAGAGCTCACTGTGTGTGTGCTGGGATTTGGGATGGGCAGAGCTCACTGTCCCTGCTGGGATTTGGGATGGGCAGAGCTCACTGTGTGTGTGCTGGGATTTGGGATGGCCAGAGCTCACTGTCCCTGCTGGGATTTGGGATGGGCAGAGCTCACTGTGTGTGTGCTGGGATTTGGGATGGGCAGAGCTCACTGTCCCTGCTGGGATTTGGGATGGGCAGAGCTCACTGTGTGTGTGCTGGGATTTGGGATGGCCAGAGCTCACTGTCCCTGCTGGGATTTGGGATGGGCAGAGCTCACTGTGTGTGTGCTGGGATTTGGGATGGGCAGAGCTCACTGTCCCTGCTGGGATTTGGGATGGGCAGAGCTCACTGTGTGTGTGCTGGGATTTGGGATGGCCAGAGCTCACTGTCCCTGCTGTGGTTCTGTCCCTGCCAGGGGGGCAGGTGGTGAACCTGATGAACCAGCGCCTGCAGACCGGCTTCACCGAGAGCGAGGTCCTGCAGATCTTCTGCGACACCTGCGAGGCCGTGGCCAGGCTGCACCAGTGCAAGACTCCCATCATCCACAGGGATCTGAAGGTGAGCTGTGGCTCCAGGGGTGCAGCAGGGAGGGTGCATCCTCCTCGCCGTGTCTGCCAGCTGCCCACGCCCCGGTGCTGTGCTTCTCTTGCTAGTAATGAGGGAAAGTGGGCATAAACACACCTCTCTACTGGAAGATAAAAAAAGAAATGAGCCTCTCAGCGCTGCTTACCATATGTTTGCCATCTATAGATCTACTTAAACACAAATGTTTGTGAATAATTCTGGCTTGCACGCGTGCCAGAATGTACCTGATGAATTATTCACAGTGACCTGAAACACTGCTTGTTGAAGGTAGCTCACAAAAAGTGTGCTGTGACGTTGTTTTCTGGACCCAGATTAAAAGGAGCCCTCCAGAAGTGTTGGCCTTGGGGCAGGAATCCTTAGGAGCTTTTGGAAGTGGCCTCTGGAGCTCTGACCATGAAAGTGTGTTGTAAACTCTGTATGCTTAGCTGGGAACAGAGCTGGGCCAGCAGGGACAGCTTGGGAAAAATCCCACGCCTGTAATCAAGCAAACAAAAAGATGTTCCCTTTGCTCTCAACGAGCTCGTAAAATGCCGGAATGAAACATTCAGCCAAGAAGGAGGCTGCTGTGTGCATTTGAAATTCAGATGTGCTTTGTGGGGCAGGTTCTATTTTCAGAGCCCTCACAGATGTTTGTTTGTGCCACTGGCCATTGTTTTACAGGAACCAAAGATGCCACGTGTACCAAGGAGAGCCAGGTAGAGCAGGGGAGAAAATCCTCAGGGTTTGGTGTGCTCTGGCATGTTTGAAATGACAGTGATGCCACTGCTCAGTCGGTTTGGATACAGAAACAACTCCTGTGTCTCTTTCCAGGGGGAAATGGGTGATCTCTTACCAGTCTGAGTCCTGGATTTAAAGCTGTGAAGTCTGTGGGCAGCTTGCAGGAGTTTGTATAGGTCAGGAAAACTGGGGTGAGAGGATGAGGAACAGGAACCTCCCCAGCTGACATTAACCCCTGCCCTTACCTTTTTGGTGAATCCCTGGGGGGTTTAATAAAGAACAAACTCAGTGTGTTGCAGGGGAATAAATCTGGGACATCTGTGCTGGATTAGTGAGTTGATCTGGAGTGTTACTTTCTGCCCTGAGTTGCAGCTGAAATGGGCTCTTGGGGCTGGTGTCCGCTGTTGCCTGCTTAGGTCAGGGGAGGTTTTGCAAGGCCTGACTCTTAGTAAGCTGTGCCCAGAGTCAGAGTTGGCTCTTCTCTGCTTGGAGATGTTTTCTGCTTGAGTAGTGTGTTGTTTCTGTCATGGTGACCTCTGGAGATCTAAGTACTAACACAGAATTAATATTTATATATGTTTTGTGTGGAGAGTTAAAGACATGCGTGCGGAAGATATCGGGCTGTAACGGTCAGCCAGGACCCCCTCCCCTCTCGCAGTCTGACCCTCGCTCCCTGTCCGGCCGCGCCCAGCCGGACGTAAGCAGAAGGAAGTGACACTGACTGCCCAGGCCATAAAAACCCTAATAACCCCTCAATAAACGCCATTTGCTGTCCACCACATTGGTGTCCAGGAGCACATGGTCCGAGCAGCCCAGGAATAGGGCTGCCGTGCCGAGCCTAAGCCACGTCGCCGCAACAATTTTGACTTTATTTGTGTTAAAATGTAATACTGTCAAGGGGGAGTTGCAAAGCCAAGAGAGATTAAGGGCCAGAGAAGTTTTTTACAAGTTCTGGGTGTGAGAAGGGACATCCATTGTGTAGATGTTTTCTTGGGGTGACTATAACCCCGCTGAAGAGGGGGCAGATGTTGGCTTTGCAGGCAGCTGCCTGGGGCTTGGAGGCCTTTTTTGCCTTCCAGCTCTTTGATGTTGCTCTGGTGCTGGAGGTTCCTGCCCAGAGAGCTCTGCCAGCAGAAGGGAGGCTGTGAATGAGCTTTCAGCCCTTTCAGACAAGTGCAGCTGGAGGAGTTTCAGTGGCCCCTGGCTCTGATTTTGAATTAACCCAAAGGCTTTGCCTGAAGCAGAACAGCCTCCTGTTGGCACAGTCCCCAGCTGGTGGGAAGTGACCAGCAGCTGGGGACAGCAGCACCTTTACCCAGCGTGTCTGTAGGCGGAAGGGGACATGGCACTGCGAGTGAGGACCACAAATAGATCCTGTGTCACCCCTGGGTGTGTTCAGGTGTCCCCTCCTGGCTGGTGGTTGATTCAGGTGCTGTGTCACTGCCTGCTGTGCAGTACAGGCTGTGATGTTTAGTTTTATGTGCTTTGGTTGCCACAAACCAGGTATATATCGATGCTGCTTTTTCCTAAAAACGAGGAAGGCCCTCGTGCGCTGCCTCTGCCCCAGGCTGGACCCTGTGAGGGTCCTGCTGGCAGTAGGTCTGCTGGAAAGCAGCCAGGAAGTGTGCCCTGCTCACACATCCCTCTAGATCACAGGAATACTGAGCTCAGGAATGCTGGCCTTGACCCGTTGCTCTCGGGAGAGGGTCACAGATATTGAATCCATCAGCTGAAGAAAACCTCTGTCCTCATCGCTCCCCAGCACATCTCTGCAGTGGTTTTCATTACTCTGGTTCTGTTCTAGCAAAGAAGCATTTATTTTGGAAAGACTGAAACTAACTACACTCCGTAACCAGCAAAACTTAAGACAACTCATCATCTCCTTTAAAGGCTTTTGTTTGGGGTCTAAATCTGACTCTGCTGGGTGTGTCAAAGGCTGCAGCCAGAGTTACCCGTGCTCAGCAGTGCTGGAAGCTGGAGTGCAGCTTTTTGAGTGTTTGACCAGAAGAAGACACCTCCATGCTCCTTTTAAAGACATTTTTCTCTGGCCTGACAGTGGGTAGCAGTAATTTCTTTTGCTGTGTTTATTTTTTCCTTCTCCTGGCATTTGCTGCTCAAACCTGGTTGCTGGATAGTCCTGTGCTGATGTTTAGCAAACCTTACAGGATGTTTCTGTGAAAAATCACCTCAGACTTCTCAGCCAGATAAAGTGGGAGGACTCCTGGGGAAGTGCTGGAGGAGTATGTGCAGAGAGCAGGGAATAACGCCTCCAGTGTTGATCTGCTGGGGAGAACATCTGTATGCAGTGCTTTATTCAAAGCAGATGGATGGCAGAGGGGGAAGGGGGATGTTTAACCCTTGGTTTCAAGCCAACGTTCTCCCCCTCAGCTGCTCTAATTCGGCTGTGTTTTCTGATGCTTAAAATGCTGACTCCTTCTTTTTCTTTCCTTCTTGTAAAGACCGTCCTCGATGGGGAGCTCTGCTTCCAAAGGGTTCTGTTAGCAAATGCTTATGTGGTGATTTTTTTTTTTTATTTTGAACTGTATGAGCAGTATGTTTGATCTCGTTGTTGTATCTGAGCATTTGACACTGATTGAAGATAAAGACATGAAGAATTGTGTGTTCCCGTGAGAGAACATGCTGTTAATGCTGCTGCACAGATGAGGAGTTGGAACAAGGGATGCTCTGCCAAAGGAAAGATCTGAACACGGGGTTTTACACATTTTAAGTCAGTGTCGAAACAGGCAATTTTCTTAGGTGGATGCAAGGTAGATTTTTGTTAATGCACAGTTGTAACTATTGAGGAGAAGGTTTCTGCTGATTTTATTTGTTTCAGCTGTCCCAGGTGTTTGTTTCAGCATTTGTTTCTGTTGCCTGATTCAAGGTACCAAATAATATTTGAAAGAAAGGGGTCTTCTCAGCAGTCTGGGGGAGCCTCTGCTGCTACAGCCTCTGTTCAGGGACTGCAGACTCTGAGAACAAGCAAATAAATGTGAGCATGAGCTGAGGTTTGTTTTGAACAAGACCCTCGGGGACAGGTAAAATGCAGGCAAGGACCTGGAGATGTGTTTTCCTAAAGTATGGAAGTGTGTGTGTTGTTTGTTAATATTTGTGTGTATTTAGACTCCCCTCTGCCCCACAGACAGTGAGGAGTTACAGCCCTTTGTAAAGCTGGGACAGTTTGGATCTCCTGTGCCCAATCCAGATGCCAGAGCAGGGGCACAGTAGCTCAGGAAGGTTGAGCTCCAAAGGCACTGGGACACTGTTCTTGTCCTGAAGTCTTACAGAAGACAAAGAAATGTGCTTGCAGGAGGAGAAGGGAGGGGTAGCAGGATGGAAGGCAGTGTTACAACTGTGCTTCCGTGATTTCACTTCTATTTTAGAGGATGTGACAGAGTTTTGATGCCTGTTTTCTTTGCTGTCACGTTAGGCTTTAGTGTCAGATGTGTCTGATATGTCTTCAGGCACTTAAAACCTTGACTCATCTGAGAAAAAAACCAAGCCCCGAATATTTTTTTTGTCTGAGTGGTTCTGTGTCTGTCTGTGATGCTCCCAGGTTGAAAACATCCTGCTGCATGACCGTGGCCACTACGTCCTGTGTGACTTTGGAAGTGCTACTAACAAATTCCAGAACCCTCAAACAGAAGGGGTGAATGCGGTCGAGGAGGAGATCAAGAAGTAAGTGTGCTTTGCCTTTTCAACTCAGCTGCAGTTTGTGTTTGAAGGGTAATTTTTTCTTGTGCTGGCATTAATTTTGCTCAGCCTGTTGCAGCAGATTGGCTGTGCTGCATGGCAGTGTCTGCTGCAGGTGAGTGAGTGCCCGGGGGAAGGTGAAACAATAAATTGAGCTTGATGTAATTGCTTTGGACCTGGAAGAGTGAGATTAATGCAGAGAAGCAGCCCCACCTCGGCGAGGCAGTGACCTGTTCTGTCCTGTGCAGGGTCAGGCTGTCTCTGTCCTTCATCTGTCCTGGCTTCTCTGAGCCCCAGACAGGGATGGCACAGTCCCGTCCTCCCTGAGCTCCCGTCCCCACGGATCTGGCACTGGCTGGGGCTGATCCCCGCTCTGCATGGGAAGTGTCAGGTCCTTCAGGGCTTTAACCAGCTCCTCCTCCTGCCCCACGCACTGCCAGCTGTTGTGGCAGCATCTCTGGTGCCCCTTGGTGCTTCTTAGAAAAGGGGGGTTCAGCTGCAGTTCAGTGAGGCCTGGATCAGGCGTGGAGCACAGCCCAGGGCCTTGGCCTTGCTTTAGTTTTAACATCACTGCTGCAAACTTGCCACTCCTGTTAATAACAACTTTCTGGCTAGTTAGAAATGCGTACAGATGCCTCTTTTTGTTGGGATTCAGCTACACCTGCCTGGATTTCCTAGATTTGTTTGACTGCAGTTTTCAGAGTGCTCCTAATCCAGTGTTGCAGCCCCCTTGGAATGCCCTATTTGTACACTTAAACCTACAAAACCTTTGCCTTTGGCAATGCTCTCCTGTGGTCAGGGTAAGCAGCAGGCAGAAATGACAGACCTGCTGATAGGAAATCTTACCAGAAGAGCCTCATAATCTGTGGAGCAGTTTCCAGCTTCTCTGGTTGCTGTGATCTGTTAGGGTGAGGCAGATTCTCGCTGTCGTTTGAGGCGCACAGGGACCCTTCCCTTGCTTACAGTGGCTCTGGGCAGGAGTGGAAATCTGCTTTTTAGGAGCCACATATCCAGTTACAGTCTCTGTAATACAGTGGACCGCAGCCCTGCAGTCAGGGCATTGCAGAGGACATTTGATTACTGACCTTGTTAATGCTTTGAATCCTTGAATGTTTCTGTTCTGGTTCTTAAAATGCCTGTACAGTTTTGTGGTGAATTCTGTGCTTTAGAAAGGGTTGTGGTTACTATTTTGGCTTCCCAGGGCAGTTCGAGGTGTGTTTTATTGTTTGAGGTGTGTAGCAGGTGATGCTGTTAGAAGATTTTTCCGATAGATATCTTTAGCATCCCTGTCCCTAAAATGAATAGGGAAAGAGTGAATTTTGAATTATTTGGGAATATGACAAACCTGATATACCCCTTTTGAACTCCCTGATCCGCCTTCCCCTGCAGGTACACGACGTTATCCTACAGAGCTCCAGAGATGGTCAACCTCTACAGTGGCAAACTCATCACTACAAAAGCAGACATATGGGTACGTATGGGAACCACTGGGCATCCTCCAGCCAGGCTGCTTCCATTGCCCTGGCAGAGAGACGGGGCTGGCCTCATTTTCTAAGAGCCTGGACAGTTTCTGAATGAAGAGTTCCTCTGATGATGTGTCTGATGAGTTCCTGCTGAGCAGGGAGGCTGGTGGAGAAGATGTGTGTACTCCTCCTGTGTGGTTTGAATTTAGAGATGGATGAAACTCCAGGGCTGAAGAGGGCAAATGTGATTTCATATCTTAAGAGTTAAACCAGAAAATTCAGGATATTGTGGCTCATTGTGCCTAGGCTGGGTTGTTAGTGTGTGGAATCAAGGTTCTGGTCAGAATTGAGTAGAAACCTGAGAAAATGGCTCTGCTCCCAGCAGCAGCAGTGTGCTGATCCTGTGTAACAGGGCTGAGCTGTCAAATTGGCCAAAGGCCAAACTTCTGCACTCTTTCTGATGACCAGGGCCATCCTGCCATGCTCTTCATGGTGAGAACAAAATCCAGCTGTGGTGGAATCCAGGCCTGGCTGACCTGATCAAGGGGGAAGGGCTCCTCTGTCCTGTTCAGAGTGTGGTGGCAATGCAGCACATGTTTAAAAGAGTTTAAAATGCTAATTGGGAGCTTGTTTTGTGTTTTTTGGAGCCCTGAGCTAGGAATTAACATGGCAGAAGCAGAAAAAGAGAGTTTTGATGTACCTCCAATAGTTCTGCATCTACAAGAGGGAGAATTGCTGGTGTGACATCTGCTGAGAGAGTCCTGTGTCCTCAGTGGGCTTGGCTGGCCCTGGGGAAGCAGCAGCTCCTGTGGGAGCAGGTTTCACTGGGGCCTGTAGGATCAGCCCTGCACTGTGCCTCAAAGGCAGCCAGAGGAGAACCAGGATTTGCACTCCTTCCTGTGATAGTGTGGAAAGGGGGAGATCCAAAGGCTCTGCTCTTCCTGGCGTGGCAGGAATTCTGTTCCAGTGACACTTGGAGCGTGTCCAGAGCAGTGTGTGGTGGTGAGCACAGTGGGGCCTCAGCTTCCAGGCCTGTTCCAGTGCTTGTCCTGCTGGAAACCTCCCTTTCTCTTAAATCTTATCAAGTTTATTTTAAACCAGAGTGCAATTTCATTGTAAAACCATGTGACAAAAGGGATGAGCTGATGATGAGTTTCTTAGGATTAGGAAATGTTTCCTGCTCCCCCTCTGAGACTGGGGGAGTGTTTCATAATTAGCCCTTTGTGCAAAAACTGTTTTCTTTTGCAATAGGTGGTGGTTCTTGCTGCCAAAAGCAGCATGGCAGTCGAGGCAAGGGTGGTAGAACCTGGCAGCCTGCAGAATGAGCTGTACTTCCCTGGCATTTATTTATAGCAGTTGAAAGGTTGTTTGAACTAAATCTTGGAAACAGTTTGGGTTTCTCTTTGTCAGAATAGCTGTATTAACGATGATGGTTGCCATTATTTGTGCTGTTACTTTGTTCTTTCCTCCCAGTGTGTGGCAGAAAGGCTCTGCCTGTGGGAGGACACGAAGGGTCGCGCTCTGCGGAGCTGTGGGGAGCGTGGCGATGAACAATCCCCCAATCAGTGTCTCAGCCTAACGAGGGAGAGCTCTGCATGTGTTCATCTTCCCCTGCAGCTGTGCCTGTCTCAGGTCCCTCACAGGGCGTTGGTGCAGGCATCCCCAGGACCCTCCTGCTCCCTGCCGTGCCCTGCTTGGCTCGGTTTGGTGAATCCTTGCCCTGTTCTCTCTCTGCAGGCCCTGGGCTGTTTGCTGTACAAGCTGTGCTACTTCACCCTGCCCTTCGGGGAGAGCCAGGTGGCCATTTGTGATGGCAACTTCACCATTCCAGACAATTCCCGGCACTCCCAGGACATGCACTGCCTCATCCGTGAGTGTCTGACAGGCCTAAAACAGCACCGGGGTTTTGGTCTTACATCCCCTGCCCCTACAGTAAAAACACCAGGTTTTCTCTCCTTTTCAGAGGCTTGCTTGCACACAGAGGTGGTTAAAGTGATCTTTTAGTAGCTTAGGAGATCACTCTTGGAGAGATGGTCACGACAAAGAGATTTCTGTTTGGCCAGGCTGGAGTGAGCTCTGTGGAAAGGCAGGAACACAGACAACCGTTTGGTTTGAGTCCTACAGAAACTTGCACAATAAGCCTATTTATGCAGAAACGTATTTCTGCAGTAATAAATCTGTTTGGATAAGGAACTGAAAAGACCACAGTGACTTAGGCTAGTGATAAGAATTCATCTTCTGTGAACTGGGAAACAGAACTGAAATGATTTATAAATATCCTACTGACTAGAGTGAATGTGTAATTAAGTGTACAATGCACTACTCTTGGCAAAGCTGGGGCAGCTCTCTTGTTTCCAGCACAGCTTTTGATTTTTTTTCTTCCCCTAGCCACAATCTTGACTCACACAGAGTTGGATGTGTTTGCAGAGCAGGCTGGTATTTTCTTTGCTGATGTGGGGGTATCTGCAGTGGTGCCTGTGGCTGCCCTGCTGACACACCAGGACTGGATCAAGCCCTTTTCCTGGGGCTTCACTTGGAGGGGCCCAGTCCCAGCCAAGGCTATTCCCTGACCAGGCAGCATTTCCCCTCCTTGCCCCAGAGGCTTCAGTAGCAGCTGCAGGTCACAGCTCCGTTGGAAAATGTGTCCTGGTCCATCCCGACTGTCCTGCCCTGTTCCCAGCTGAGCCCATGGTCAGCTCAGCCCTGCTGAGCCTGCACTGACCATGTGCTTTGAAGGAGACAGGACACCCTGTTAGCACCTGGTTGTACCAAATGTAGAGTCGTGGAATTGGAATGGTCTGGGTTGGAAGGGACCTTAAATCCCATCCAGTGCCACCCCTGCCATGGGCAGGGGCACCTCCCACTGTCCCAGGCTGCTCCAAGCCCCGTCCAGCCTGGCCCTGGACACTTCCAGGGATCCAGGGGCAGCCACAGCTTCTCTGGGCACCCTGTGCCAGGGCTTGCCCACCCTCAGCACAAAGAAGTCCTTTGTTGTATCCAGTCTGACGTGCTGCCGCAGCTGGCTGCCCTGCATCCGTGTGTCCTGCTGCTCTGATCTCAGCATCTCTGTCTCTTCCAGGGTATATGCTTGAGCCAGACCCTGATAAGAGACCTGACATTTATCAGGTCTCCTACTTTGCTTTCAAACTGGCCAAGAAGGACTGCCCGGTGCAGAACGTCCAGGTGAGCACCCAGGAGTGGCCTCGGGGGGCTCTGGGAGGGGCTGGGGAGGCAGTTGCTGAATATTGAGCATTTGGCTCTGTTCTGTTGGTTGTTCCCCAGTTCTGTGATTAGGAGGGTTTTCTTGTTCGTTTGTAACAGCACAGTTTGGTTTGCATTTTTTGGGTCAGGAATCAGGGTTTCTCATGGTACTTACTTCTGTTTGTCCCTGTTTTACCTCCTCACCCAGTCACCAGTGTGAGGCCAACCAGGAGATCTTGTGCATGTGAACATGGAAAATTAGGCCATGCTTGGGCAACCAGTTTGATTTCCAGGCATGCTCATCATTGCGTATGTAATTTGGCCTGCACTTGGGTTTAAACACAGCAATTCTGGGTCTGTTGGCTGGGACTTGGCATTTGAACTGCATCAGACCTTACACAACCATCTGCCCCTTCTTAGGGTGTCTTTAGAGACTTCAGCTGAAAAACAGAGGACAATTATTTTCTTACGTTGTTATGGACGCCTGTGACAGACATTTTGTTGTTTCTACATGAATAGAAACTTAGGGTTTTTTCCCCATGTTCAGGCGCTTATTTATGGTCTTTATGAATAAGATATAGTTCAGGTATTATTATTAATGTGTTTTTATAGCATCATTAATAAGTTTTGTCACTACCGTCCCCTGGTTGTGTTTTAAAAATGCCCAGGTTGTGCTGTGGAGCTTTGTGTTCATGTTCCATGTTCAATGGTCAAAAAGCTGAGCCCTCTTTTCTTCCTTTGTAAAGACCCTCCCAAACTACTGTCTCCTCATGACAAACTTTGGGGTGTTTGTTATGTGTCCAGCATGAGGAGTAATGGCTTTGGGAATCCCCAGATCTCCCTGTTTTATTGTGATGTTTTTACACATTATTTCTGACTCTGTTCTCTGCCCTCAAAATACTAAATTGGTTGTTCTTGGGATCTGCAGAACTCTCCAATCCCTGCTAAACTCCCAGACCCAGTTAAGGCAAGTGAAGCTGCTGCAAAGAAGAGTCAACCAAAGGCCAGGTAACCCCACCTGCTTTTCACTGCCCTCTTTTGTTGCCTGTTGTCTCTGCTGTTCATTAGCAAAGGTGTATTTAGCTGCTTCCTTGGGGACTTGAGTCGCCAAATGGGGACAAACACTGCGGCCCTGGGGTTTCTCCAGTGCCAGGAATAGCCCTGAGCTCGTGGATCTGAAAGGCAGCAGATGCAGAGAGTGGGGGAGTTTGTCTGCAGGGAGGTGGGATTTGGGCGCTGCTCAGCAGGACTCTGCAGCTCTTCATCCCAAAGGCTCTGCCTGACAGCAGCACTCGGAGTTCTGGCACTTGGGGGAATCCAGTGTGTCCATCAGGAGCATGGCAGTACCTGAGAGCAGAGTCAGGAGAGAGACTGCAGCTGCTGCAGTGGGCCTGGGACCGGCCCAGAGAACAGGAATCTGCTGAGAAGCTGCAGTAGGGTCTGACCCTTGGCACAGCATGACCTGGCCCCGTGGCTACTGCACAAAACTGCTGTGATTTCTGCAGGAGTCCTGTCCTTTCTTTGTGGGGAAAACACAAAAGCCCCATTGCCTAACCCACTGTAGTGCTGTGGGTTTTCTCCTGCTGCTGCTTGCTCTGCTTGTGGTTCTGTAATTGAGAGTTCTTAGTTCTGCTGGACAAACCTGGTCTGAAGTGGGATGTGTCCTGTCAGGCAGTCCCAGGAGTCTGTCCTTGTGTTCATAACTGAGCTGTTACAGTTACTCTCCCATTAGTCAGGTTTGTCAGCTATCAGAAACAATCTGGTATCAGGTTCGTTAGTTATCAAGAGCAGTTTGGTATCTACAAACCACGGTGTTCACAGAAGGCTGGGGGGATGGCTGCTCCTCTCTCTTGCTGTGCATTTTTGGAGTTCAGTAAACACTGAGCAGAGATCAGAAGGGTTCAATGACCTGATTCTGGGGTGGATGTACCAAAGTTAAAGTACATCTAAAGATGGCAATTTAGACAACTCTGCCCAAAGGTACCAGCTGCTCATGAGCTGATTTGTGTCCTTCATGTGCTCATCCAGAAGTCTGAGTGGATTCAAGCAATATGTTGTAGGAAATAGTTGAGTATAAGCTGAGTGGTTTTGACAAGTCCCAGCTGTCCACCAGGAGAAGATGCCACAATTGGCAGAGAAGTCAGAACGACAGTGTTGGATTAATTGTTGTGAATCCGGGAGGTTTTGCTGTGCTTGGTGTGTCTGGGTGCCCATGAGTGTTTCACCTTTGTCAGTCACACAGAGCTGAAGTGTGGGTGAGTGTTTAATCCTGCTGTGTGTTCTGTGCCCCAGCTCACAGGCTATGCTCACTGCCCTTCCTTCTCCTCCTTCCTTAACAGGCTCACAGACCCCATCCCTACGACAGAAACATCCATAGCACCCCGCCAGAGACCTAAAGCAGGACAGACCCAGCCCAACCCTGGAATTCTGCCCATCCAGCCAGCCCTGACGCCCAGGAAGAGAGCCACAGCCCAGGCAGCCATTCAGCCACAGGGTGAGCGACGTGTCTGTGTGGTCTCTGCACCCTGTGTGCCTCAGGGCAGTGACCTAACATTGGGTTTGGGTTCTTCCCCCAGCTGCAGGCCCGGCTGCCCTGGGCAGTGCCCAGCCCTCGCTCCCTGCCAGCACCCCCCAGCCAAAAGCAGCCCCCCAGCAGCCTCCAGCCCAGCCCCAGGCCAAGCCAGCAGCGGCACCCCAGGCACAGCCCCAGGTCCCCTCGACACAGCCCCAGGCCACCCCTCAGCATCAGCAGCAGCTTTTCCTGAAGGCGCAGCTCCTGCAGCAGCAGCAGCAGCAGCAGGCTGCCTACTTCCAGCAGCAGCAGCAGCAGATGATGCAGGCACAGCAGGTGGGTGTGCATGCCGGGCTCGTCACATCCCCGTCTGCAAGGCTGCAGCTTTGTGTTTGTGGCAAGTTTCCTGTTCTTTTGGGGGGAATGGGTGCAGCTTTTCGGCATTTCCAGTGCGTCCCCAGTCCTCTAGCAAGATTATGGTCTAGGCCCACCACACCTCAAACCTCTCACCCAGCGGTTGTTTCCCAGTTCCCAGTGATGCAGCAAGGAGCGCCTGCACAGCAGCAGCTGATGCAGAACTACTACCAGCAGCAGCAGCAGCAGCAGCTGATGGCCCAGCAGGCAGCCATGCAGCAGAAGACCGCAGCAGCAGCAGCAGCTCAGCAGAAGCAGCAGCCGCCGGCGCAGCCCCAGGCCCAGCCCAGCGCGGCACCGCCGGCGCAGCCTCAGGAGCAGGGGGTGAGACCCTGGGGAGGGGATGGGGCACTGGCACTTGGGCTACTGGCAAATGCTCCTCTGCCAGCTCCTGCGTGCTGGGGACACCTCAGCTGGCTTTTCAGAGCCACTGAGCCCGGATCACAGATGCCACAGGAGGTTTGGGTTTGATATTAGGAAAATTTCTTCACCCAAAGGGTTGTCCAGTCCTGGCTGTCCAGGGCAGTGGTGGAGTCCCCATTCTGGGGGGATTTAACAGATATCTGGATGTGGCACTTGGGGACATGGGATGGTGGTGGCATTGGTAGATCTGGAGAAGTGGTTGGGCTTGATGACCTTAGAGGCCTTTTCCAACCCAAACAATTCCGTGGTTCTGGGGCCTGATTAGTAATAGCTCAGTTGTTACTGAGTCACAGGTGTCAGCGCTGACCTTGCTGCCTCAGAGATGTGCAGTTGTTTGGATTTCTCATTCCAGCAGGATGCTGGACTCCAGAATTGTGCTCTGGGTCCACAGAAAGCGGATGAGTAATGGATGAGTAGAAAGCAGATGAGGAGATCCGAGTAGCTGCTTAATGCAGCTTCTTTCCATCCCCTGTCACGTTGCCATAGAAGACATGTTCGAAACTCTCTGAAACATTATTTGGACTTTACACACCAGGAGGGCACCAGAACTACTTTATGATGCTGCTTGTTTGGAAAACTTTTGTCTGATGCTCAGGGGAAAGCGCAAACAGCTTCCTGGTTGTTCCCAGCATTGGGTTAACTTTCTGATAAATGCAGGGGGAAGGAGACTTTTCAAAGGACACTTTTGGAAGCACCCTATCTAAAAATAAATAAATCAATCATCCACTTTACTGATCATCTGAATGTGCACCTAAAATAAATGCTCTTTACTTGATGGAAAATGTGTCCGTGTGCAGAGGAGCAGGCAGCTGCCCACAGGGAGGGGCAGGGAGCTGTGCCAGGGGGCCAAAATGCTCTGCAGGGCTGTGGGAGGAAGCTGTGCCTTTTGCTTCCATTGCTGTGCAGTCCCATCTGCTCTTCCCTGGCTTTGAGAGCTCAGAGGGGTGTCCCTAACTCTGGTTGTGTGCTAGGAGTAGTCCTGGGCACCAGGCAGGAGGAGGCTGCCAGTGCTTGTGTTGTACCTGGCTGCAGGTGACACCCCTGGAAGTGTCCAGGGCTGGGCTGGATGGGGTGAGTGGCATCCCTGCCCATGGCACAGGGTGGAACTGGGTGACCCCTAAAATCCCTTCCACCCGAAACCATTCCATGATTCCATGATTGGAAAGGTACACAGGTGTTTGAGCCCAGGCTGAGGGTCTCTTTGTGCTGGCTTGTTGTGAGCTGCCAGTTAACTCCCCTCTCCGGTTTCCTTGGTGGTGACCTCAGGAGTTCATTTGATTAATAAACTCCATAATCCATGAACTGAGCAGTGCTGGGGCAGCTGTTTGCTCTCTGAGGTGTCTCAGGCCTCTGCCATATCCCCCCTCTGCTCTTGTGTTTCCAGCCCTGGTTTGGGTGGGGGACACGCTCGGAGCTGTTCTGTTCCTGGACTTGTTCCTGTTCTGGTGAATGACCTGGGGCAGGTCAGTTTGTTGGAGTTGGGAGATTTTCAGTATGTGCAGACAGGTTTTGAGTGATGCCCATTATTACTCTGTTCTTTTAGAGCAGAAATGCCTCAAACGGAGCATTGAATCAAGAGCTTTGCTGTGATTTGCTAGCACAGGAACAGTCTTAATTTTATTAAATCAGCTAGCTAGAAAATGAGCTTTATTCCCCTGGTAGGCTGATCAGAATGGACACATCTGGACACTTTCCTGCTCCTGCAGCAGTCAGGAAGGAAAAACAGTGGTTGGCTCATTTAAGAAGTGATAGTGAAGCCCTCTGTCTGCAGAGCTGTGTCTCTGAGCAGAAGACACCTGGCCAGGACTTGTCAAAACCTTTTCAGGTTGGGAGATTCCAGCTTAATAAGCTCTGCCTTCATTCCTGTGGCGATTTCGGCGCTGCCCTTTTATCTCTCAGCACCAAATGTCCTGTTCTGCAGTGACCTACACAGGAAGTGGGTGCATGGGGAGCAGGGAGGTCACTGCCTCTCTGCAGTGAGCGACTGTGCCTAGAATGCCACAGGAAAAGCAGGACAGCTCCCCATTGTTTGCCTTCTCCCACCGGGGTTCAGCACCACACTGGGCATATGACTGTCTCCTGTTGCCCTCTTAGGTCCGTCCAAGCCCTTCATCTTGGTTGGAAAAGGCCTGGGAACAGGGAGGTAGTGCCCAGGCAGGGGAGGCAACATGCACAGCTTGCTGCTCCTTGTATTCCAGTTTTCCTGTTTTAAATCCAGCAGCGATGCCTCCCTGACAGACAGATAGTGAAAAATCACACAATCACAAGTGGTGCTGTTGTTTATCACTGCAAAACCACATTTCAAGTATTTATGGGTTTGTGAGTGTAACACAAGACTAAAGCAATGGAAAAATAAAATCAGTGTGAGGAAACCCTTTGCAGTTTCCAAAGGGTTTGTAGCTGGGCTGTCTTGGCTCACACCTAAACCAAATGTGCCTGGTTTTCTCTTCCAAATTTTAATGACAAATGTTGCTCCTGTGGTCCTTGCTTTCTTTTTTTTTTTCCTTCCCCGTAAGAGAAAGTTTTTGCTCAAAATTGCTGCACAAGNTGCTGGGGCAGCTGTTTGCTCTCTGAGGTGTCTCAGGCCTCTGCCATATCCCCCCTCTGCTCTTGTGTTTCCAGCCCTGGTTTGGGTGGGGGACACGCTCGGAGCTGTTCTGTTCCTGGACTTGTTCCTGTTCTGGTGAATGACCTGGGGCAGGTCAGTTTGTTGGAGTTGGGAGATTTTCAGTATGTGCAGACAGGTTTTGAGTGATGCCCATTATTACTCTGTTCTTTTAGAGCAGAAATGCCTCAAACGGAGCATTGAATCAAGAGCTTTGCTGTGATTTGCTAGCACAGGAACAGTCTTAATTTTATTAAATCAGCTAGCTAGAAAATGAGCTTTATTCCCCTGGTAGGCTGATCAGAATGGACACATCTGGACACTTTCCTGCTCCTGCAGCAGTCAGGAAGGAAAAACAGTGGTTGGCTCATTTAAGAAGTGATAGTGAAGCCCTCTGTCTGCAGAGCTGTGTCTCTGAGCAGAAGACACCTGGCCAGGACTTGTCAAAACCTTTTCAGGTTGGGAGATTCCAGCTTAATAAGCTCTGCCTTCATTCCTGTGGCGATTTCGGCGCTGCCCTTTTATCTCTCAGCACCAAATGTCCTGTTCTGCAGTGACCTACATAGGAAGTGGGTGCATGGGGAGCAGGGAGGTCACTGCCTCTCTGCAGTGAGCGACTGTGCCTAGAATGCCACAGGAAAAGCAGGACAGCTCCCCATTGTTTGCCTTCTCCCACCGGGGTTCAGCACCACACTGGGCATATGACTGTCTCCTGTTGCCCTCTTAGGTCCGTCCAAGCCCTTCATCTTGGTTGGAAAAGGCCTGGGAACAGGGAGGTAGTGCCCAGGCAGGGGAGGCAACATGCACAGCTTGCTGCTCCTTGTATTCCAGTTTTCCTGTTTTAAATCCAGCAGCGATGCCTCCCTGACAGACAGATAGTGAAAAATCACACAATCACAAGTGGTGCTGTTGTTTATCACTGCAAAACCACATTTCAAGTATTTATGGGTTTGTGAGTGTAACACAAGACTAAAGCAATGGAAAAATAAAATCAGTGTGAGGAAACCCTTTGCAGTTTCCAAAGGGTTTGTAGCTGGGCTGTCTTGGCTCACACCTAAACCAAATGTGCCTGGTTTTCTCTTCCAAATTTTAATGACAAATGTTGCTCCTGTGGTCCTTGCTTTCTTTTTTTTTTTCCTTCCCCGTAAGAGAAAGTTTTTGCTCAAAATTGCTGCACAAGACCTCCACCCCTTTAGGCATTTGACCTCAGTCACATGTTACTTGAAGGCAGCGCTGCCCTTCACCTTCTCCCCCTCCCTGAGTCCCTGTGACAAGACTCCTGTGCTCTGTGATCTGAGTTCTTTCACCTCTGCTCTGGATCTCAGCCTCTCTATCCTTGAGCAGCTTCGAGCCCAGCCAGCCTTTGCCAAGTCCTAATGGAGGTTTTACCTCCAGAACTGCACCCCAGAAAGGGGGAGAGAGTCTCTGCCTGTGCAGTAATCCTGAAACACTGCAGAGCAGCAAATCCCCCCGCCACGATTCCTTTGTGTGTCTGGTTTTTCCCCTCCGGACTGTCCCCAGTCCATGACTCGAGTGCCGGCTCCTCCAGCAGGAGCTGTGTTCTCCCCGTGGCTGCTGTTCCCAACCAAGGGCGCTGTACTTTTCTCCCCTTGGCAGGCTCAGGCTCAGGCACAGGGGAGGCAGCAGCCGCAGCAGGCTCAGGGCACGGCCCCCGCGCCGGGGCAGAAGCTGGGCTCGCTCACGCCGCCGTCCTCGCCCAAGGCGCAGCGCGCGGGGCACCGCCGCATCCTCAGCGACGTCACCCACAGCGCCGTGTTCGGGGTGCCCGCCAGCAAATCCACCCAGCTGCTGCAGGCTGCGGCCGCCGAGGCCAGCCTCAACAAGTCCAAGTGAGTGCCCAGGGTGGGGGCAGCCTCAACAAGTCCAAGTGAGTGCCCAGGGCTTCAGTGTGGGGTGTGGAGGGAGGGCTGTGTCAGGCTCTGGAAGGTGTTCGATGCAAAGCTGTGAATGGAGGTAGGCACAAAACTCTGAGGTCTGAGTGAGTCTTTGCCTTCAAGAGCTCAGTTTAGGGCTTGGCAGAAAGTGCTGGAAAATTTGCCCCAAAGTCCTCGTGAGTCCTCTGCGCTCTCAAAAAGCTTTGGGTGACCAGGGCCTTCTCTGGCTCACAAAAGCAGTGTCATTTCAGCCGTAGCCCTGGCATGCACTGCATTCTCACTGCTCGACATCAGCACTTCCTGAAGGTTGGACATGGTGGTCTTAGAGATCTTCTCCAACCTTAATGGAGCCCTGATTCCCTAGGAGTATTTGCTGGGTTACTTTCACAGTGTCTACAGGCAAGAAGCCTTCCCATGGGTGTTGCAGAGAGCTGTTCCCAGTGGGATGCTGGTTTTAAGCCCTGGGATGTGGGTGCTCAGCCAGCTGAGGAGCAGATGAGGCCGAGCGCTCCCAGGCTTCTGAGCGTGTGACTGCAGTAACTTACAGTGGATGTTTTAACTGGGAGGTCATTGGAGTGCAGTAGCTTGGACCAGCTGATAGTGCTGCCCAGAGGGTTTCAGATGGGTGATTAATGGCTCTCGTTTGGGATGATCACATCCAGATCTGCTTCCACCACGCCCTCGGGCTCGCCAAGGACCTCGCAGCAGAATGTCTACAACCCCCCCGACGTGTCCACGTGGAACCCCTTTGATGATGACAACTTCTCCAAGCTCACAGCTGAGGAGCTGCTGAACAAGGACTTTGCCAAGCTAGGGGACGGTAGGTCCGTGGGGTGCTTTCACACCTGCCTGCTCTGGAAAGGGAAGATGCCACGGAATGGGGATGCTTTTGGGCAGGGACTGCCTGCATGCCCCATATTATTCCAGTCCTCTGGCTGAATCTTTCCAATTTCTTTCTGTTTGCAATTCAGTGGTGCCTCAAAGGCAGAGGGAGCAGCTGCTTTGACAGTGCCCCTGCTCAGGTGCCTGTGGAAGCCTTGGTTTAAACTCTGCTTCATCTGCACATTGGGATTTGCAGGAAGGAACTTAAGTCACGCAGTGGAGCAGTGTCCTAAAAATACAGATAAGCAGCCTACTTTCAGAATATAAGTTTTTCCCCTAATTCTGGGTCTGCATTCCAGGGAAAGCTCCAGAAAAGGCAGGCAGCTCCACAGAGAACTTGATCCCGGGTTTCCAGCCGGCTGCGCCCGCGGCCCAGGCGGATGCATTTGGTGGCTCTTCCTTCACTGCTGGGCCAGGTGAGTGTGAACATGAACAAAGTGGAACGTTCCTGCTCATAACCTCTTTGAAAGGGAATGAAAATGATACAAACTGAGCTGGGCCTTGGCACTGAGAGCTGCAGGGAGTGGGGTTGGCACTTCAGGAGAAGAGGGAAGGTACAAAGGATGTCACAGTTGGGTGGCAGAGACAGGACACTGTGTGGAGGCAGAGGCGAGGGAAGAAACGGAGCCCCTTAAGTTCGCAAGGAAGCTTCTTAGTGTGTGGAAGTTCCACAGAGCTCGTAACGAGGAGTAAATAAAACCTGATGTGTGCAGTGAGGGAACTGGCTTGGAGGTGTTGGTCAGACCTGCTGGTCTGTTTGGAGGAGCAGGGGAACAGGGATAATGACACCTCTGCTGCAGAATGAGGACAGCAGGGATGAGTGAGCAGGGAAAGTCCTCGGAGGAGAGCACAGTTGGTCTCATAACTGACGTGTTAAGTGATGAAGGCAGTAAGTTCTGCACTGGCTGGGCTGTGTGACTCCAGAGTCCTTGGCTGGTCTGAGGAGTTTCTCTGCAGAAACTTCTGCCTGTGGGACCTTGTCTGGTGTCTCCTTTGGTCCTTGTGTCCCAAGGTTTTGCTGTGAGCAGCCCCTTCTATGCCGAAACCCTTTGGTGAGTGCTGCTGCTCATTTCTAATCCTTCAGCATCGGTTCTCACGGAGTGCAGCACAGCCCTGCCAAGCACAGTGGTGGAAAGCTGCTTCCAGAAGCTCCAAATGCCAGGGATCCTCCTCCCCCTGCCTGGTGCAGCCGCTGTTGTTGGTGACAAATGCACCTGGCTGATGCCTCCCCGCAGAAGCAAAACAGCTCTTGGTGAGAGGAGTCTGGGAAGAGACTGAAGAATCCTTTGTGGGGCAAGGAGTGACAAATCCTTTTATGCTTATTTCTGTTTATAAAAGGAGATTTAGAGGAGCTTATAACTGAGCTTGGTATGTTGGTTCTTACCTGAGAATTAAGGAGTTGAAGTCCCTGACACAGGAGTGCTCCTGGGGAGCTGCTTTCTGAGTTTGTCCAGCTGTGAGCAGTTCATGGTGTTCCATCAGCCTTTGTGAATGATGTTGAGCAGCAGCAGCTCCACGTTGAGCTGTAAAGCACCTTCTGCAAAGCCTGAGGAGCATCTGTGTGCCCTGGGCTCTGTGGTTGCTGTACCATGGTCAGCTCTTGCAGTGTCTGTCTGTAAAATGTGCCCCTTGACTTTCCATTCCTGGGGTTTGGCACAGGAAGGGGTCTTGGAAATGTTGGTGCTGGGCTGGGCACTTGCAGCCCTTTTTTCTTTCCTCAGAGGCAGGAGCTTGTCCCAGCCTGGCTGGTGGAAGATGCTGCATCTTTTATTGCAGGCACAGAGGCCCCACAGGGGCTGTGTGTCCTTTGTGAGGCCTTTCACCTTTTGTGCTGCTGTGAAGGGAGATAGCAGCTCTTCCCTGCCAGGGCATGTTTTGAGATCTGTGGGTTAAATGGTGTTGGAGAATTACATGGTAACAGTAGTTTGGTTTTGTTTGGTTTTTTATTCCTTTTAGTAGCAGCACACACTTGGTCAGAGTGTGCCTGTGTGTGGTTGTGTCAGGCTGGAGCTAGGACTGTGCCTGTGCTGGGGTTTTGCTCTGTGCTTTCTCCTTTCCTCTTCTCTGTTCACTCTGTCTTTTCTTTTCCTTTCCTCTTCTCTACCAGCTGAAAAAACGAAAGACATTCTCAGTTTGGACTCTAGCCCTTCTCTTCTGACTGTGCCTGATCCTTTCATTCCTCTCCCGTTATCCGACACGCCAGGTAACCGGAGCTGAGGGATGGAGGGGGGCAGAGTCTTGGGCTTTGCTTTGTCCTCTTAATCTGCTGGTTCTGTTTGTAGGCACCCCTGCAGTCCTGGGCACTGCCAGGCTCTGCTGAGCTCGCTGGCAGCGGGGATGTGAGGGCTTGGTTTTCACAGCAGAGCCTGAGGTTATCTCGTTGTTTCTACTGCCAAAAATGTTGGTGTCTTTGAAGAATCAGCATTCAGAGCCAAAGATGATTGGAGGGCTGGAGCACCTCTCCTAGGAGGGAGAGCTGAGAGAGTTGGAGTTGTTCAACCTGGAGCAGAGAAGGCTCCAGGGAGAGCTCAGAGCCCCCCTCCAGGGCCTAAAGGGGTTCCCGGAGAGCTGGGGAGGGACTGGGGACAAGGGATGGAGGGACAGGACACAGGGAATGGCTTCCCACTGCCAGAGGGCAGGGAGAGATGGGATATTGGGAAGGAATTGTTCCCTGGGAGGGTGGTGAGGCCCTGGAATTTCCGAGAGAAGCTGTGGCTGCCCTTGGATCCCTGGATGTGTCCAGGGCCAGGTTGGACATTGGGGCTTGGAGCAGCCTGGGACAGTGGGAGGTGTCCCTGCCCATGGCTTTAAGGTCCCTTCCAACCCAAACCACTCCAGGAATTCTATGAGAAATGATCCCCAGGTAATTAATTACCTGTTCTGAGTTTAAGCTGTTTTCAAATTGTCTCCAACTTTGAAATTGTAGGTTTTATTATTGTTAATCTTTCTTTCCTATAAGAGTCAGTGTTTCTTTGGCTTCCAAAGTCTGTTGCAAATTTGAGCATCTTGTGAAGCACAAGTTACATGTGACCTTTTCTGATTTGGCAAGAGTTTCTAGTGCAGTTGGTGCTATTTCATTCGCTTTGCAGTGCTGCTTCTAAGCCTTTTCCTCTGTGCACATTTCTGACTGCAGCAGCCAACACTTTTTAGCACAAGATTATGTAAGTGCTTAGGAGCTTATTTGCAAATTGGTGGGATTTGGAAAATGGGAATGTTTTTATCTTGGAGCCTCTCAGCCCTCTGGTGAGTGTGTGACAGATCCCATGTCAGGGAGCCCCAGAGCACAGCTGCAGCTCCCATCCTTGTCCTGAGCCCAGGCTCTGGATCAGTGATGGTTTGGAAGACCCAAGCTTCGAAATGTACTGTGAAGATGGCATCTCTCCATGGAGAGTTGAGCAATTCACACAAAAAAATAAACCTCCTTTTTTCCATAACTCTGTGGAACTTTCTTCCTTCTGCTGGGTGCTCAGAGAGCAGGAGAAACATGGTTTGGTCTAAAAGGGATTTTACCCATAAATGCAGTTTGAGAGTAGAAGCAGAACTTGGGAGTCTTTGTTCCCTGTGTGAGCACTGCCAGGAGCTGACCTGCCCAGCTCTACCTTGAAAACAACCCACAGAAGGCAGCTGACTGCACATTCTCCTTCTTCCTTCCCCCTCAAATGCTACTGGGAGTGTTGGTTGTCCTGACTGGAGTCACCCAGGCCATTTATTTCCCTGCCAGCACCCTCAGCTTGCAGTCGACACCACGATGTTCCCCTCGTTGCATCTCCACAGAGCAGAACCACGTGGAGCAGCAGTGGCAGCCTCAGCTGTGGGAGCTCTGGAATTCTTACTCATAGAGGAACCCCTGTGGAGGAATTGTCAGCCCTGCCCTTGGGGCAGCTCATCAGAGCAGCAGAGGATGCAGGTTCTGTGGTGCCAGGTTGCTCCTCCTGCAGATCTGAGCCTGCCTGCTCGTGGGTCTCTGCAGGCAGGTGCTAAACCTGCTCTCGCTGCTCTCCCTGCTGCCTGGGGTTCTGTGCAGTGCAGTGGATCCCCATCCATGGGGACAGGACGTGCAGGAGACCTGGCTTTGTTCACCCCAAAGGTTCCTGCCTTCAAGACATCTTTCACTGGCTTGTTCTTTTTGGAGTAAAACCTGAGGCCAGGAATCCATGAATATTTTCAGGGACTAGGGCTACAGACCAATCCTGAGCTTTGAAACTAAGAGGGGTTGTCTGCTTGTAAATTCAGCAGAAAAGATCAAACTTCTGGATTTGAACTCAGGTTTTCAGTCTGTGTGTGTCATCCAGCAGTGTCATGTTTGTTCTGCTGTGTCTGTGTTGCCTGTGCAGGAGCATCCCCAGCACAGAGGGCTTGGCCCGGGGCTGGCAGCTCAGAGCTGTTTGCAGGGGTCAGCTGAGCTCCAGCACAGCCCCTTCCCTCAGTTCTGTGCAGGAGCAGCTGAATATTTACTTTCTGTTTGGGATATTTTTATGCCTGAGAAGACTTTGATAGGGAATCTCCTTGCTTTGAAAACATTTTACCTCTGTCTTCATCAGCTGGGAGAAGTGGAAGTGTGAGCCTGCACCCTGTGCCTATGGGCAGTGTTGTTCAGGGAGGGTTTCAGTACCTGGGTGAGGTTTTATTGGGTGTTTGTCCCACAGAGCCAGTCCTGGGGGCTCTGCCCTCCAAACCTGCAGCAGCTGAGGGACTGGCTAAAGCTCAGCTGCTTTTTCTGCTGAAGCCACAAACCTCCTCCCTCTGGCACGGGAAGGTGCAGGTGGCATCCCCTGAGTGTTGGCCTTGCAGAAGGGGGACAGTGGGTGGTTTCCAGTGTACTCCTCCTCCTCCAGTGTGTAATGGCTGCAGTTCTTAATGGAATTGTAGCAAGTAAGAGGAGCTGGCAAGAGGGATGTAAAAATATGGCAAAACATCTGTTAAAATACGGGAGAATTAAATATTCATGCTGAAAACCTATTTCCGTGTGTGTGTACAGGAAAATGAGCCAAGTTCTTCTTAATGAGCTTATTTCAGGCCTCACCATTGACTAATCATGGGGTGTTGGTCAGGGAAGCTCTGGCTGTGGGGTCACTGTGACTGATGTAGGAGGGTCTTTTATTTTTTTTTTTGGAACAAAATACTTGATGAGATGTTTTTAATCACCATAACTCCACTCCAGGCCCATAAATTCTGAGAAGATAACTGGGTGCCCAGCTATGTCTGGCTGTTTATAACAACTGTCATAAACAACTGTATTTTTGCTGAGAGTTTATTTGCACCAAGATGACACATTGAGATAAAGCAATGGCACATGCACAGCAGCTGTGGGTGTGCACTAATGATCTGGGTTTACTTCTTGAGTTGGGAAGATGCAAAAGGGCAGCTACTCATGTAGGAACTTGATGGATTTATTGCTGTATTGAGAGGACAAGATGGTGTTGTGATGATTTAAAGCAAGAAAGCCAATGGGCCACAAGAATCCCAACTAAATGAGTGTAAACAGCATCCCGTGTTCTTCTGTCTGGGCTTTGAGTTTGATCTTAGGGGGGAGAATTTATTATTTTACAAATATTTGAGATCTTGAGTATGAAACTAAAATTGCTTCATTTTGATCTCTTGAGGAGCCACTGTTAAGTGTTGTCCTGTTGCCCTCCATGGTGTTTACAAAGTCCCGTGCGTTTGAAGCATTCCATTTGCCTTTATTCCCCTTCCCTTTCTGCTCTTGCTGTGTGAGAACCAATCCCATTTCACAGCAACTCCATCAGGAGAAAATCCAGTGCCTTCCCTGGACCAGTCCAAGTGCTCTGTTGCTGAGTACCATGCAGGGCCTCCTTTAATCTGTTAGTACTTGGTCAGTCAATAGGCAGAACCCCTCCCCAGTGACAAATCTCTGCCCACGCCGCTGATTCCCTCCCACCTGCAGCCCCGCTGACCTGGCAGGATTTTCACAGCCGTGTCTCTCTTTCCCAGCTGGCCCCCGAAGGAAAGGACTCTGCTGTGTGCTCTGTTGAGCTGTCTGTGCTGTCCCAGGGCAGCCCTGCAGTGAGTACCAGCCCTGTGTGTGGTGCTGCTGCTGCCCCTCGTGCCTCGGGCGTGTGCATCGTGCTCGGCGTGTCCTCACCTTGGCACAGAGCTCTGCCCTCTGCTCCCTTGTTAACGTGCCAGTTTCTCAGGAGTCCTTGTTCCTTCTAATAGCCTGCTCTAACCCAAAGCCCCTTTGCCTCCCTCATCTCTTGATTGATATTTTGTCCTAACTCTGATGTTTCTTGCTGCGTTTTCTCTGTGGCTGAAGGGGTGTGTGGCCAACAATAAAAGCAGCATGGCAACAGAGAGTCTCTGGCAGTGGTGGCTGCAGATGCAGAGTCTGTGCAAACTGACTGGCTGTAAACCCCATCAGGTTTGTGCATGTGTTAGAAAAGGATCTGAAGACAAAGGTCAGCACTTTCTCACTGGATTGTCCAAAGCTGTGCTTCTCAGCCAGTGCATGGGGTTTGGCCTGTTTGCTCGTCCCAAGATACGAATCCAGAGTTAATTCAGTGGCTTCACTTCCTTCTTACGTTGGTGCAAATCAGAGGAAAGGCTCTTGCTTTTATTCCTGGAGGAAGTGATTTGGTTTTCCAGTCTCTGAAACCACCAGCGTCAGCCCCTTGGGGATGTTCCAAGACCCATCAGCTGTAGGCTCTTGCTCTGCCTTCTCTGCAGCTGTTTTGCTTACTCTGACAGGAAACAATCAGTAATTTCTTACTGTGAGGAACAGGGAACTTGACGAATGTTTCCCATTCTTCCTTGAAGGCTGCAGTGTGTGGCTGGGCGCTTTTTAATCCCCCTCTGTGCTTTTAAGCTTAGACACCTTCTGAAAGCTTGCCATGGTCCTCCCTGGCTGCTGCACAGCCCCAGCAAACCTGCTCTGGCAGGGCTGAAATGGGGCAAAGCAGAAAGTGAAATACCAGTGGTCAGCTCATCCTGAACTGGGTCAGATTTACTTCCCTGCGGCTGGAAAGCGTCTGGCACGTTTTCCAAAGGCTGACTGAGGAAAAGGATGTCTCCAAGAGGCAGCTTCAAGCGGGGGCACAGTGATTGGTTAAAATGCACATTTCCCAGCTGGAATTGATGAAAGCCCACCCTGAGAGCCCTCAGGAGCTGTTTGAGGTCAAATACCTCCATAATGGGTTACGTTTTCCGAACCTTGTTTGTCCTGGGGCTTGTTCATGTGTCTGCATAGGAATTACCTGGGTTTGTCTGTTGGGTTTGAGGCACTTTATCTCCTTCCCCTTTCATCCTGACACCTTCTTGTTTTAGTTGAACTCCTCAGCCTCACTGAAAAGGGATAAAAGTTCCTTTGAGTCATGCACTGAGGGATGCAGTGGCTGCCTGGAACAGCACTGGCAGATCAGCACCAGCAATGAAGGAGGCAGGAAAGGAGATCTCGTTAGACAAGAAACAAAATCAGACAAAGAACGACTGACAGCCTAAAGCTTTGCATGAAACCAGCCAGGCCCTGGGACAGGAGGGAAAACGAACGTGTGGGGGGAATACCACGTTTGTTCTCAGAATCTGTGTGGTTAAAAACGTGGCTGAGCTCAATAGGCAGCTCTGGGAGCTGTCTGGGGCAGTTCCAGTGCGTGACAGGGAAAATCGGCGCTATTGGAATGGGAGCAAGGGTAAGAGAGGAGGACTGGGACACCTGGAAGTGGGATCTAGCAGGAATGATTGCTGGGTGTGTGGGGTTGAAGCTGCAGGTGGGGGCAGGTGCCCTGGGAGGAGCTGGGCACTGACAGGCCCTTGGGAAGAGTCTGCCTGGATGGAGCATGTTCCCTGCCTGCTTGTCCCCATGGCTCTCGTGCTGGTTTCCCACCACACCATAACCACTCCCATCCCCCTCAGCCCCCTCCTGGCAGCATTAACACCTCTTTGTGCCCAGCCCCTGCTCCCAGCCTGCCCCTTGTGCCCCTCTCTGTGCCACAGAAGCTGGGCTGGCACCTGGATGCAAATCCAGCCTCTAAAATGGGGTGTTCTTGCAGGTGGGAAGGGTTCATGTATATTAAGGCTGCTGTTTCCATCACATTTTTCCTTTCAGCTGACCTTTTTCACTCCTGTAATGATATAACAGGTGCCTCTTGGGCTGATTTTTAGGTTTCCTTCCCCTCCTGGTTGCTGCAGTATGATGTTGGCTTTGTCGTGGGGGGTAGAATTTGTCCTGCTTTGAAGGAGCAGTTCCAAAGCCACTAGACTATTTTGTTATTTATATAGAGCAATAAAAAGGATGGATATTATTCCCACATATGTAGCAGTGTAACTTAAGCTTTTCTTTGGTGTTCTCAGTGTGGCAAGTCTTACACAGCAGGATTCCTGTGCTTTTGTGCGGTTGTGAGCAGGGTTTCTTTGGATAATAAATAATAACAGCAATCTTTGAACTGAAAAATTAAAATATAGGTGTAACAGTTTGGTAACATTCTAATGTTAGATTATAAATGGAGTAATTTCAACGAGTTGAAATGGCCAGATTTGTCCATGTGGAGCAAATTTTATCAGAGCTGTTTTGCTGCAGGTGATTACTTCTAGTAAATCCTGAAATTGTTCTTTACCTTCTTGTTCTGTGAAGCAACCCTCGTGAAAGCTAAATAATTAATCTCATTACTGCAGCCCTGGGTAGTGATTGGGAAATCACTCATCCACCTGATGAATAATTGAGATTAACTTCTTGCCCAGGCTCTGAGTGTGTGTGTGTGTGAGGGATGATGGGAACCTCAGGAGTTGTGCTGCTGAGAGTGACATGTGTGGTTTGAAACCTGGTGGGGAAATAACTGCTTGGTGCCAGGGCAGCTGCGTGACCCAGGGCAGGCTCTGCTGCAGGGTCTCTGTGGCTGCTGCTGCTGCAGCTCCTCAGGGCTGTGTTCCCCCCTCGGGCTGAGCTGGCCCTGAGGCTCTCAGCTCTCCTGGGTCTCCTCATTACACCAACAAAGATTCCTAGCACTGGAAAGGGAGGGAGGGCAAAATTATTTCTTAAGTGTGGGGTTCAGCAGGTCACATTAAGCCTACAGGTGGCAGTGCCAGAGCTGTGGGCTGTTCTGCTGCGGCTCCCTGGGGAGAGGAGCCCATGGTGGGTGAGGACGTCCTCACCTCTCTGAGGAGGCCGTGGCCCTCTGATGCTTCTGAGTGATGCTGAGGGACAAACTTCAGAGCAGGGCCTGGGGGGGTAGGACAAGGGATGATGGTATTAAAGTGAAGGAGGGTGGATTTTAGATTAAAGAGAGAATCTTTTTACAATGAGGCCCTGGCACAGGGTGCCCAGAGCAGCTGTGGCTGCCCCTGGATCCCTGGCAGTGTCCAAGGCCAGGTTGGACAGGGCTTGGAGCAGCCTGGGACAGTGGAAAGTGTCCCTGCCCATGGCAGGGGTGGGTGAGCTTTACAAGGTCTTTGCAGCCCAGGCCACTCAGGGTTTGTGCTGGAGCCATTTGCACTCCCCGTGGTGCAGATGCTCCTCTGGGCTCACTCACGGCACAGCGAGCCATGAACTCAGCACCTGATTAATGTTGTCTTTTTCTTTCTTTTGCTTTTTCTCTCTGTTACCTCCCTTCCTCCTCTTCCCGCTTGCCCCAGAAAAACTGATTGAGGGACTCAAATCTCCCGAGCCTGCGCTCCTGCTCCCCGACCTCCTGCCTCTCGCTGACCCCTTCGGTAGCACGTCAGACGCTGTCAATGGTAAAGCCCCCCCGGCCCTGTCCCCTCTGTCACACGGCCTGTCCTGCCCTGCATGGTCACTCCTGTGCACCCCTGGCTCCCAGAGCAGCCCCTGATGCTGGGCATCTCTCCCTGAGATGGGCACTGAGCAGTGAGGATTTGGGTCTGCACCTGAGCTCCGGGTGCACTGACTGGGCAGTGGCGTGGCACGGCTGTGCCTTGGGTGTTCTCTTGGTAGAACAAAGATAATTGCTGATTGAAGAAGAACATGGCAAAAATACCTTTATTTCTGGTCAAGATTTTGTGTTTAACCGTGGCCCAGGCACTGAGCTGGTCTGTCTCCATGGACCCTCAGCAGGGTGAGGAGGAAGGACAGCATTCCCTGGACCTGGAGAGTGCTGGAAGTAAACATGCTAGGCTGCTGTGAGCCTGGGTGCAGCAGGCTCCAGGCAGGGTCAGGATTTTGGAGTGCTGCAGAATCGTGTTTTAATCCACTCGCCAGGTGCACTGAAGACAGGCACTGCAGGCTGCAGGTTGTTGCCATCAGCTGCTCGTGTGGGTTGGGATCCCAGCTGGGGTCCCATGACCAGCTGGGTGTGACCTGTGACTCTGACTCACTGTAAAACTTCTTCTACTTCTGCAGTTTTTGGCAGTTGTCTGAATTTTAATGATCAGTTACTCTGAGTGCAAGGGAACTCCAGTGGTCACTGTTCTCCTTTTGCTGGACAAGGAGCTTGTGGATATTTTCTTCCTGTTCAGCTGCAGGGCAGGTGTTAGTAACCTGCTGTTCCACCCTCTGGGTATTTCAAATTGGGCTTGTACAAACTAAAATAAATAAATAAAACCAACTGAAAGCTGAAACCAAACAAACCCTTGAGCTGACACATACTGCAGGGTCACTAAAGGATTCAGACAACTCCTGCCTCATTTCCTTCTTCTGCTTTTCCTTGCAAACTGACCTCTGGCTTCTCCTCTGCTGTTCTGCCCCTGTGGAAAGGAAAACCTGACGTAGCTGTGGAGAGCCTCATCCCGGGGCTCGAGGCCCCGCTGCCCCAGCGCCTCGTGTCCCAGAGCGAGTCGGTGGCCTCCAACAGAACAGGTTGGTGAGGCAGGAGGGGCCTGGGGGGGCTCTGAGGACCAGAAAGCTCTGGCTGCTTCCATGGGGGCTGCTCGTGCCGCTGCTGGGACCTGGGGCCTTGCTCAGGGAGTGCTGTGTGGTTCCTCGTCTCCTTGTGAGGAATGGAGAAGGCTCTTCCCCCAGAGGGTGCTGGGCACTGCCCAGGCTCCCCAGGGAATGGGCACGGCCCTGAGGCTGCCAGAGCTCCAGCAGCATTTGGACACCGCTGCCAGGGATGCCCAGGGTGGGATTTTGGGGTGTCTGTGCATGGCCAGGAGCTGGGCTCTGACCCATGTGGGTCCCTTCCCACTCAGGAGATTCTGTGATTCCATGGTGCAGTGTTCCTTGAGCCCACCACCACAGACCTGTGGGTGCTGCTGCGTTGCTCCCATGGAGTGCTTTAGACCTCAGGAGCAGTCACTGATCTGTCCCCCTGGGGGCAAGAAGCAGCTCCTGGCCCTTTCTCGTTGTGCAGCCTCGACCGGGCCACTGCCCACAGCAGATGGACTTGAGCTCTTCTCAGAGGTCTCTGGTGGGAGTGCTCTGGGTTTGAAGCTCTTCTCTCTCTGCAGAGCTCCCACTTCAACCTGGCTCTGTGGGATTTCTTTGTCTGTTCAGCTTCAGAGAGACAGAAACCCCTGCTGGAGGTGCTGGGACCCTGCCCTCCCTGAGAGCAGTGGAATCTCTTCCATGACAGGAAATGGCAGCGTTTGTGCTGTCTTTGCACCAAAGCCGTGCTCGTCCCCTGCGTGTGGGTGAGGGGGAATGTGGGAATGTGAGCTTAACGCTGTTTGTGTCCTGTTCAATGCCACCCTGGGATGCTCACCTGGATCCAGACTCTCTCACTGGGGAAGACTCTCTGCTTGACTGTTCTCTGCTCTCTAACCCTGCTGCTGACCTCCTGGATGAGTTTGCTCCCGTAGCTTTCGCAGCTCAGCCTCACAAAGGTAAACTGGCCCTCTGCTCTCAGCCCTGGCCCTCCTGGCCTGCAGCTGACCTGAAGCTGCTCCTGGTTTACATAAACAGATGCTCTGACCTGTTTTATTGTCCCCAGGCCACTGTTCTGTTTTCTTCCCAAGCTGCTCAAACTTGGAATGTGCACTGAAGTACTAAGGGGGGAAAGAAATCAAGTATTCAGCTTACTGTAAAGAGTTTGTCAGAGGTGGTGTTGTTTTCCATGGAGTGGGGATCCAGCAGAAGGGATCCAGCAGGCAGGAAGGGTGGGCTCTGTGCAGCCCTTCCTCAGTGGATGCATTCTGGGTTTGCTTTCTCCACGTGGGATTGGAGACCTGTGTTTTTTCTGCATTATTAATTCCACAAGGGAGCCTGAAAATCATCTGTCACAAGTTTTTGGAACAAAAGGAATTACTTTTTTGGTTTGTTGGAGTTAGCATCCCAGGCAGATGAGCTCTTGCAGCCCTAGAGAACGTTGTCCTTCTCAGGAGAAGTTCTTGAGTCCAGCTGTAGTGTCACAGCAAACATGAATGAGAACCTGAAGGGGAAGGCCAGGATTTCTGGGCTATTCATTGCCTTGAAAGAGAGGCCCAGAGCATCGGTGCTGATTCCTGGGTGCCCCTCAGAGCTAGGTTGTGCTTTGCTCACTTGCTGAGTATCCCTATAGCAACAGAAATGCTCTGTCCTCAGAGGAATTACTGTAAAAACAGTCTCTAATCAATTTCTACACTTGATGGCACTTCAGAAAGAGTTTGTGTTTTCCATAGAGCTTTTGGGTTAAATGAGCAGTCGTTCTAATTGCTCAGTGCTGTAATACACTCCTGTGCCACTTTACTCTGCACTGAAATGTGTGTGGAGCCGTTCCTGCTCCATCCTGGGACGCAGCAAAGCCCAGATGTGGTGGTGTGGCTTAATGAGAGAATGAATTAACAGGCCCTGCATGGCTCTCCCAGGGCTGTCCCGCTGTTCCCTCTGGGATGGGAAAGGCTCATGTGTGACGAGGAAAGTGAGACTCTGTTAGCAGGGGGTGGGAGCAAGGTATTAAAGTCTTCCAGAACTCATTTATGGCTTGTTTTCAAACCCTCATTTTCAGCTCGGGGTGTGGTTACTAACTGAACATCAGTCTCACTCTTTTGATTTTTTGCTTAGTTTCTGCAGTCCTGTGACGGTGATGACATAAAGCACCCCTGGGACCGGTGCTGCTGTGCCTGGCTGTCATCAGCCTGTGGAGCTGCAGTGCTCCTGGCACCAGTGGGACCAGGAGGGCTGGAAAAGCAGCCGTGCTCTGATCCTTTTATCAGTGGGATCTGGGCTCTGGGCAGGGACTGATCCTCCAGCCTTGCTACTGCATCCTTTCCTCGTCCTTCACTGGGCCCTTTGCTGGCCCTGGAATTCGTGCTGAGCCTTCAGGGTCCCTGAATTTGCGTTTGCTGAATTCAGCACCAAGCTCTGTGTGTGAGAGGGGGAGGATGTTTCTGCTTGGGGTGACACAAGTCGGTGAGCCACGTTGCAGATCTTGGAGGGTATTTGAGGTGTCTGAAGTGACAAGTGGTGATGCCTTGGGGAGTGTGAGAGCCTCTGAAGATACCTGATGAGGTGGATAAACCATCTCATCTCTGGAGCTGGTTGAAAGTGCCTCCACCAAGTGTTGAACTGCAGCTGATGTGGTTTGAAATCAATGGAATTATCTCCCAGAACTGCCCTAGGGGCCTTTAGAACATCTCTCACAGCGTCTGCGTGCTCTTCAGGCAGGTGAACTCCTTGGAAATCTGACTTCATGTTGCCCTTCTTGTTTCACTGCTGCGGGTGAAAGCTCAGGGTTTTGTCTCATGCAGATGACTGGAATTTCTTCTGTGGTTTTTTTTTTTTCCCAGCCCTTTCCCGCTCCCTGTGAGCTGGGAGCCAGAGAGCCAGACTGAGCTCTCACACCATGCTCATGACAAAGAACACCTTCAGTCCTTGGGAGCTTACCCCAGGCCTCTGCCACGGCTTCCAGCCGTCCAGCTGAGTCTTCAGACTGGTCAGGTTTTGTTCTGGGTCTTGTGACTTGGCTTGCTTGGTTTGGTTTGATCCCTTCCACTCCTGTATTTAATTGGCTCTCTTCTTTCCTACCCAGACTTACCAACTTTATTTCACCTTTTAAATGAAACTCCTGCTTCTAAACGCTGTCTCTGAAAACATTAAGATGTTCTAACACTTCCTGGCAATTCTAACCAGCCTCTCTGCTGTCTTTGCTTCTTTACCCTTATTTCTCTTCTATGCTGCAGAAGATACTAACCTGATATCAGGCTTTGATGCTCCTGAGGGCTCTGAAAAAGTGACAGAAGATGAGTTTGACCCAATTCCAGTGTTGATATCCAAAAATTCACAAGGTAAGCCAGGATGTGGGAATGAAAAAGGGAAGGAAAAAAGGCAAACAGTGAATAAATGAATTGGTGTTGGGGCAGTGGTGCTGCAGGACATGTGACCAGTTCAAAGCCTGTAAGATACTATCAGTGTGGTGTTCAGTGAGATACCTTTGCCTTGGAGTTTCTGTAGATTCTCTGCTTGGGAGATTTCCATGTCCAAAGCCAGATATGCAATATTTGAGTTCCCATGGGGTGATTTCTCCCAGCCTGCCGGGAGGGCACAGACCCCTCAGTGGCTGAATGCAGTGACAGCTGTGTCCTCCCACCTTCTTATTTATTGTCCAAGCCTTTGGTCTTTTAAGTGAGCTTGGCATGAGGCACAAGAAAGGATGGTAATGATGATAATCCTTTATAGCCCGAAACTCCTGCTGGAAGGGAGGTTTTTTCACTTCTGGTTGGTGTCTTTCAGGGGTGGGAACTGAGTGTGAGAGGTTTGGTCCATGTCCCGCCCCCCTCTGAGGAGCTCTGAGCAGGCAGAGCCCATAGGACAGTGGCTGGAGAGCTGCTCATTGTCACTGTCCTGGCACCAGATCCCCCTGACGAGATCCTCGCCAGCAGCCTCGGCCCACGGGGGCTGTGAGGAGCCAGCAGAGCTGTTGGTTTAACAGCAGCAGTGGTGCTGTGGTTTTTAGCTCTTCAGGGACAGCACCAGGCAGCGTTTCACCCCTGCCCAGTGAAGGATCAGTGAAGTGGGCCCCCTCTCTGCAGTCACCCCACTGAAAGGATTTTTTGATGACAGCCTTTGATGTACTTGTGGAGGTTTAAAGACAAATTCAGGACTTTTTTTTGTTGGTTTTTTTTTTAAGGCTTTTTTGCTTTTCTTTTTTTTTTTTTTCAGTTTGGTCACAGAACCTTTTGGCTTCCCTAACTCCCAGTTTTGGTCGCAGCAGGAATGTGCTGAACCCCTGCTCTGCACTAGTCTTGGCTTTCAGAGGCTGACACTCGTTAGAAACAGTTCAGACATTACAAACTCTGCTCCTGCTGGAATCAGAGGAGATTTCTCCCAAGGCTGGGCCAAGATAGGCCACCTTGAGTACAGAGGAGCATCCTAGGGGGTTGGAACCAGATGGTCTTTAAGGTCCTTTCCAACCGAAACCATTCTGTGATTCTCTCCTCCAGTATCCAAGTCCCAGTTACAGAAAGTCCCACGACAGCCCAGCTCTCCTGGAAGCAGCTCAAAACACCCAGAGATGCTCCTAAAATAGCAACTAAATTTCAAGATTTAAAATTTTGACCTGTCCTTTCTGTAGGCTGTGGGAGCCCTTGAATTGTTTTAGAGATCCCTTAGTAAGGACAGGATTCTGCAGCCTGGATAAACTTTGTGGGAAGAACAGGTTTGTAGGGATTTGTTGGCTGCTGTGCTGGTTTGGTCTGGGGGGAGAGGGTGGAAGAGCGAGCAGGGGATTCATTGCTGTCATGGGACAAATAATGAGAAGAGCTTGAGCAAATTTTCTGTTTTGCTTTGACTTTTTTCTTTCTTTCTTGATCTTGAACTTCTGAAACTGTCGTGTGTGTGTGTCCTGTTCAATACTGAATTCCTATCTCTCACACTTTCAGGTGGGCATTCTAGAAACAACAGTGGAAGCTCTGAGTCCAGTCTTCCCAACATAGCCAGGTCTTTGCTGCTGGTGGATCAGCTCATAGACCTGTAGCAGTGACACAGTAGCAGACGCAGTTTCTGTAACGTACCCAAACCTCCGGTTTCGTTGCCAGAAGAGTTTCCTTCCGTTGTGCTTCTTTGGGGCTTTGTTTTTTGGTTTTTTTCCTTAATTAAGAGAAAAATCTGCCAACAGGAGACAGTCACCCACCTCTCTCCCTGTCTTCCCGTGCCCTGGGGAAGATTCTGGCTCAGTTCTCCAGGTAGCCTGTTCTGTCTAAAGCTGGTAAAGCCCAGGGTGGTTCCCTCTGCACTGTCCCATGGCCATGTCCAGGAGAGCACCGTGGGGAGCCCTCCTGTCCCTGCTCAGGGAGCTGTGGCTGCTCTGTGACCCTGCACCAGCCTCCTCTCCCCGGAGCAGGGCGTGAACAGCGCGTCCCGACCTTTGCTTTGTGCTTTTGGGTGTGGTTTTGGTTCTGTTCCCTTTCCCCACGCTGGGCAGGAGCAGGGGCCAGGTGACAGTGGTAGGGACATCCCTCAGCTGCAGGACACGGGGTAGGAGAGCTGCTGGCTCTGAATTGCTTCAGAGCAGGAGGAAGCCCCGAGTTCCTCCGGAGCAGTCTGGCCATACTCTGGTGATGGTGCACATGAAGAGTTTCCCAGCTGCCCCCAGCTCGTGGTTTGCTGTAACAATCCTGCTGGGAACAAACTGTGCTTCCTGGGGGAGGGAAAACCAGAGAAAAGGAAAAAAAGAGAAAAGAAAAAAGAAAAAAACCCCAGATTGTTAAAGCTGCAGAAATGACCCTAAGTGGAACGTAACAAGGTTTTGAACCAAATCCATGTGAGTATGGCTGTGACTAGTGTTTCACTGACCTTTTTTTGGGTGAAAAGGGCGCTGTGGCAGCAGCAGATGTATTTTCTGTGACTTCTTTTCTGTGTTTGACTGGAAAAAAAGAAAATCCCCCTCAACCTACTGTAAATTGTGTATGAAACAAATTGTCCTACGGTTGTTTGTCTATTTTTAATCCCAGTTATAGTCAAGCATCTGGTACCTGTTCTGGGTTCTCCATTTTCTCTCGTAACTGCTATAGTGCACCCCAGTTCAGTATGGAGCCATTGTTTCAGTAGACAAAGATTCCTGTGGGCCTTTCTCCACCCCAGTCTCTGTGAACACGCATGCACTTGGTTCAGGTGGTTTGAAATCAGTGCTGCTACAACTCGATGGGTTCTCCCTTTTCTTTCCCCCTTCACACGCTTGGTTTGTCAATAGCTGGATACGCTCAACTCGTTTTCCTTGGCTTATCATGAAGTCCGGAATTTCTATCTCGTATTTGAAAGCCCTCTCTGAGCAGAAGGACTCTTCCTCTGTAGTGGAATTCTCCCCAGCTTCCTGCTCCCTGTGTTTGTGTTTGTAGCTGTATTAGTAACAGTGCAGTTCCCACGTGCGAAAGTGCGAGCGACTGAATGTGTCTGTGCTGACCTCGCTGAGAAGGGAAGAACCCCAAGTTTGTGACTCCTCCTTTCCTCTCTCCATCTCCTCCCCACCCCAACACTTAGTTTAACAAATTCTGTACATAGAACTCCCATCGGTTGTGTCTCTACATTACCCTTCTTTTAAAACCTACACTTATTAATAAAAGTATTGCTTAAGTGTGTTGTATCATTACATGTGTATACTGCACTTTCCAAGAGAAGCTTTACATGAGAACTATGGAAATGACCTTAGTAAAATTGTGGATAGAACTTTATTATTTTTTTGTTTTATATTCCTAAAGCACAGGCAAGCTGGACTGGAAAACATGAAGACGCTATAGATAGAAAGTTATTGTATAGTCAGATACTGAGATTATATGAAAAGAGAATGGATTTTAAAAAGTAACCATCTACTGTATATTAGAAACAAAGATTTCTGTGAATTAAAGTACTTTTAAAGAATGTTTAAGATTTTAAATCTAATGGCGCTTGTTCAAGGGTTCTGGAAAAAATGACAAATGCACCGGGTTGTTAATAATGCTATTAAATAAGCAGATGTGAATGTTTATTTTATTGCTTTTTCAAGTAGCTGTTCATGGGTGTGGGTGGAAATACGATATTTTAGAGACGTCTGTTCTTAGACCTCCTTCATCAGAAAATATTCACCATGTGTTTGCAGAACGAATGGAAATGAGAGATGAGTGGAGATTGGGGATTCATTTTAAACTCTGCAGAAACTGTGAGTGTCCCATGGGCTCTGGGTTAGTGTTGGTGCTGCTCAGAACTGAGGAGTTGGTGTGGAAGCTGCTGTTCCGAGGGCACAAACTGAACTTCACCCCGTGTCCCGTGGGACACGTTTGGTGCCTTGCATTCCCCTGAGAGCTTGAGAACGAGCCTGGTGTAGCTTGGTTGGAGCCTTGTTTGGAGCCAGGGGAGATGTTTCTGTCCTCTCTGAAGGGCTGTGGGGTCAGGAAATGTTCAGTGACAAAAGCAGTCAGTGAAATCCCAGCAGGGCTGTTCTGATCTGCCCATGAGCAGTGTCCTTGTGCTGGGATGGCACAGGGGGCTGGAGCTGGCAGTGGTGGCATTGACTGTTCTGGTGGATCCCCTGTCAGGGTACTGCCAACACAACCAGAGCACATGGAGCAATTTCATTTCAAGTCAGGGTTGTGCTTTGGGTGCAGGAACAAACTCTGGGTTTGGGTGGCAAAGGTTCAAAGGAACAGTTGGAATTTTGATGTTTGTTCTCGCTTACTCTGAGGGGCTCAGGTTGGGAAGGGCCCTGCCTTTGGAAACCTTCTTGTTCATCTTTAGGCAGATGAGCACAAGCTCAATCAGCCCCCTCGTTTCTGACTATCTGCTGTGTTGGGAGCATCTGTCCCAAAATGGAAGGTGCAACTTCCTGGGTTTGGACTGTCCAAGTCTTCTCAGGATCCCTTGGGATGTCCTTGGCCAGGGCTTCAGGTTGCTGTGCAACCTGCTGGGACAGTGGGTGGAGAATCTTGGCTTTGTGGCAGATCTGCATCTTCCTCCAGCCCACTCATCACAGGCCAGGGCAGCTTGAGCCAATCTGTGTGGAGCAAAATTATTTTTAGAGGGAGCTTCTTGTAAAGGAGCGATGATGGTGTTCCTTGGCCTAAAAGCTTGCAGGGTACTGCCTCCAGTGGCTGTGCAAAACCACCTTATTTAAAAATTGATTTAAAAAACAAAACGTTATTGCAATGAAATTTTGGATGTGATTCAAGCAGAGTTCAGCAAGTTTTGGGGTACCTGAGCAAACATGAACTGTGGGGCACATGGGTCTCTGACTCCAGGAAGTGTCACTGGGCACCCAGGGTGCTGCAGCAGCAGCTCAGGTGGGGGCATGGGGAAGTTATTTTCTTTTCAGTCAAACTTTTATACTTCAAGAACTCCCCTGGAAATCTGTTGAAGTTGGGGAGTAGCTGGTAGGGATGTGGGGGGATCGTGGATGTGACATGGAGTGCTCTGGTGAGTGATGCTGATGGGCAGCTCAGTCACCAACAGTCGGGGGAGTTCCCTGATGTCTCAGTGCTGAGATGTGGGCACTGCACTCTGAACTGCACCACTCCAGCAGGAAATGTGGGCTGGGGGGAAAAACATGAAGCAAAAGTTATTTTTTGTGTCCTGTGCTGTCCGTTTCCACAGGGAGAGAGGCCGAGCTCTGGCTCTGGATCTCACTGTGCTGCCCCTGAGCAGCGAGGAGGGGCTGCTGGCTGGGCTTGTTCTGGAGCAGGGGGGCACCCCATGGAACTGCCCTGGTGATTTTCTTAGAGGGTCCCTGACTGTACCTTAAACAGGACTCGTGTAAGCCTGGCTTGGGCACAGCACAGCTGAGGGGGAGCCAGGGGATGCTCTTGGTGTGCAGGGGTCAGACTGTTCATGAGCTGCTGGAATGTGGGGCGTGGGTTGGTGTGTTTAACTCCTGCCTGGTGCAGATGGCTGTACAAGTGTGCCAGAACTGCAGCATTAAATTCCTTATCCTCTGGAACTGAAGGCCCTGGATCTGCCTCCAGGTTTCCCACTGTGAGTGGCTTTGAACAGAAACACTTAATTCTGCAAATTGTCCAGTGCTGCAGGTGTCACTGACCCTTGGTGTGCTGTGGTACCTCCTTGCTGGAAGTGCTGTGTGGGGCTAGTTCTGTATTGTTGTTTAATGAGATTGCTTCTAGGAATTGGAATAGTTTGCTTCTAGGAATTGGAATACAAGGAAAATCTCCACAATGCAAGAACAAAGGAGTGATAAGTCTTTTGACCCTTTTAAAATTTCAGACTAGTAATTCTGCACGCTGTGCTGATCTTTAGCTACCTGTTCCTGTATGTTGAGTCCTGCCTGACTCTGGCTTGATGAAATGAGTAGAGCTTCCCGGTGAAAGAGTAGCTGTAGACTCCAGGAATTCCTCTGTCTCCCCTGACCTTTTTTTGGGCTCTGCTCCAGAAGTGAGATCCTCACCATTGTGGTGACTGATCTGCATCCTGTAATAGGGAGTAAATAGTTTCTAGTTTTCCTCTTGGTTATTTCAGTACTCTGCCACTTCAGGGCACTGTTTTCCTTGGAAGCTGGGGAAACTCCAGGTGCCAGGGCTGTCCCCTGGGGTAAAGCTCTTTCAGGTTGCTGTCTGAATACCTGCAGAGTGTGTTCCTGGGGTACTGAGTGATGAGAGGTTTTTTCTAAGGTTCTCCCTCTTGAAAAAGAGCCTGAGTATAGTTTGGAATCTTTTTTAGTATGTGTATCTGACCTTGGAATCAAATACTGCCCACCGGTGTTGTACAGGGGTAGGGAGAATCCTCATCTCCAAGCTCCAGCTTCTGTAAAAATTTCTGCTGTGAAGCTCATGGCTGTTGCAGTGGGCATTCCTTAAACCTGAGGGATGCTTCCCCATGGAGTAACAGCCAGATCTTAGGAGTGTGGAGGAGGAGGGGATAGACAGGAGCTGCCCAGTCTCAGGAGAGGCGGATATTGGGAAATGCTCTCCCTGCAAAAGGGGCATCTCTGCAGAGGGGTTGTGGGGCTTTGTTGTGTCAATCCAAGCAAATCATCTGCCTGGTTCTGTCAGGCCCCCCGTGAACGGGTCTGAGACCCCACAGAGATGGACCAGGGCTCCAGACCAAGAGCCACTGCCTTAGGTCAGTGAGATTTGTCCTTCACCCTCCTGCTGTCACCAGTTCATGGAGTGACCGCTTTTCTGTAGCACACAACAAACTGCATCCAGGCCTTTTCCCAGGGAGCTGTCCCTCGAGTGCCTCAGCCTGGCTGGTCTCAGACCTGCCAAGGCATCCATCAGCACTGGCAAACTGAAATTCCCTGGTGTCCTGTAAGTCAAGGACACCTCTGCAATGTTGGTTAAAAAGCCTGTAGTTACAGCTGCCTGTGGGAAGCACTGGCCTTGTCTTGTTCCCTGACCTTCCCACACGGGCTGGGTTTTGGTTTGATGGGGTATTTCAGTGTCAGTGTAGCCCAAACCCTTTTTTAATATGATATTCACAGCTGGAGAAGAGATGTTTGAGTCACACAACCAGATGTTAAGGAAGGTAAAATGCTGGTATGATGTTGTCTTCCTTGTTGTAATGATGCTGCTGTAGCTCCTTCTGGGACCAAGGAACGTGGTAAAGAAAAGCTGCTGAGACCAGTTACAGTGGGATGGGTCTGGAGGTGCCAGGTGTCCCTCATTCAGCATTAGAGAGACGTTCCCTGGCAGTGGGGCTGGTGCCCCTGCCTTGTCAGTGAGTCCCCAGACTCAGGGACCGTCACTGTGCCTGGTTTTGTTGTGTTCGGGTCGTTGTGGCCCTTCCCTGCCCTGTCACTCGGCAGCTCTGACTGAAAGCAGCTCCTGCTGAAGCATCACATAGATTCTGTCTCCCAGAGTAACTCAGGGCTCCTGTACTGGCCTTGGCAAGGGAGAAAACTGCTGCTGAGCATTTGGTGCCCTTCTCACATGAATGGGCAGAGAGAGCATCGGGAAAAGTAATTTTTCCCAGAACAGGGCATTCTGCTTCTGGTGCAGCGTCCCCACGTTCAGAGCTGCATGCTGCCAAGCAGATGGGTTTACATCCTGTCCTCCCTCTCTTCTCTGTCCCAAATGTCATGGCCTGTGTGGGCACAGGCACCTGCTAACGCACGTCAGGGTTAGAAAGAGAATTCCACCCAAATGTGCTGTTCTTGTGCAGAGTGGGCCCTTGGTCTGCCTGACCGTGCTCTCCATGATGAATGCCTTTTTCCCGTGGTTCGGTGTGGACTGGGGGATCCGGAGGCATTTGCATGATGTGGCAGCTGGTGTTGCTCTTGTTCAGCCAGAATGTCACAGTAACCCCCGGTGTGGGACCAGCCGCCCTGGGAGGGAGCTCCACCGGAGCCGTGCTGCTCCTGGAATCTGAGAGTGGCATCTGAGGGGAAAGCAGTGTGGGCAACACGGGCTGCAGGACAGAGAGAGGGGGTATTTTTGTAGAGGAACTGGTCAAATGTTCGCATATCTGCACTGTCTTTATTTAGCAGTGTGATGTACCCAGGTGAAGAGTTTCCCAATAAATATTCGTTTTCATCCCTAATGAATGACTACTGTGTTTTTACTTGTGAGCAGTGATGCAGAAGGGGATAATTTGTGTATCCATGGGTTCGATGGAGAGGCAGTGCCTGAGGGCTGTGATGGGTGTGTAAACACGAACAATGAACCTGGGCAGAGATTTCCCTGGGCGAGGTTCTGTCACTGCAGGGTGTGTTGGTTGATGCTTTGCTGTCCCTGGGTACCAACCAGCCTCCTCACCTTCCTCGTTCTTCCTGCAATTCTTACTGTTTAGTTTTCATGTGATTTTCTCCTATCCTCTTGCTAACGAGTCCAATGACACACTTCTAACCTGCCAGTAGTTCTGTGAAGGTAAGAGATCTTCTGTTTTGTCTGTGTGAGTCCTAAGGCAAACCCAGCCTCCTGGTGGGCTCTTGGAGCTGGAGAAGGGCAGGACAGCCTCTCCCTGCACTGCCTTGTTATGTTAATGCAGAAACAAGCCAGGTCATTGTAGATTGATCCTTGATTTGAAGTCATGGTATGGAGTGATTAAAAACCATTTGTCTGGCAGTGGTTAAAAAGAATAGCTGCTACTAAAATAGCTGCTACTTGGGATTCCCTAAAAGCTGTAGGCTTACTTTCAGTCTTTGAAATCGGCCTGTTATTTTAGCAGGTTTTGGGGCATTCTCACGTATTCCACAAGCCCGAGTGCAATTCCCTGTATCTGTGGGCTGGCCCACAGGAAGAGAGGCTACACCAAGCAATAGATGTGCTTGGAGAGCAGCAGTGCAGGATGGAGTGACAGAACTTGTCTGTCTGCTGGAGCTTCCCTCGGGCAGCAGCGTTGGGAAGGGAAACACTCAGCGATGGTGGCTGTCGTCATGGGTGGGTGGGAGAGAAACCTCGTGGAGTGGTGCTGAGGGTGCTGTGTGTGCCCATGCGTGTGTCAGACATCTCCCATCCTCTGAGCAGTGGTACCCGTGGTGTCCCTGGGCCGTGTTGCAAACACCTTCCCCGGCATTTTATTTTCATTGATTTGCCCTCCCTCTCCTGCCCATTTTCCATGCATGGTGGTGGTTTCCATCTGTAATGTACCTCTCATTGTGACTGCTGACCAAGGAGCTGGAGCTGGGTCAGTAACACTCTTCTCTTGTGTTTGTAGGTCTGCAGAGGGATCCGGGCCGGTTCCCAGCTGTTCCTCTTGAGCTCTCTAAAGGAGACTCTGGCAGTGATGGACTCACTTTGTACAAGTGTCAGCCTGAGATGCTGGAGGTGAAAGTGCAGCACAACTCAGAGTCAGAGTACTTGGCCAGAGATGGTCCTTCAAGCAACAGCTCCTTCTACAGCAGCGAAGGAGAAGGGACAGACCATGAGGGAGATATTCTGGATTGCAGCGGGTCCAGGCCTTTACTGATGGATTCGGAAGAGGAGGAGGAGACGTGCAAGTTGTGCCCAGGGTTCCTGCAGCCTGTGCCCAGGGAGAGGCGTGAGGCCTCCAAAGAAGATCCCCACTCCCAGGCCAGAGCAGGGGAGACGCCATTCCCGGCCTTCCAGTCGCACACCGGGGAGGTTTTTAACGAACCAGATGTGTTCGCCACGGCTCCTTTCCGAAGCTCCAGGAAGGTGCCCGATGAAGTGGATGTCTTTACCAAAGCTCCTTTTATCTGCAAGGGCAGCGCGGCTCTACGACATCCAGAGGAAGCAGATGTATTTCTGAGAGCCCCTTTCACTAAGAAGAAAAGCATGGAGGAGTTGACTTCCCATAAGGAGCCATTCACACCGCCCGTTTTCCTAAGCCAAGGAGGCGATGGCCGAGCTCACCCGATGTTCCCCTGCCTGGATTCAGCAGCACAGGGGTCCGTGGCCTCGGTGAGAGCTCCGTATCCTTCTGCTGGGTTTGCTCAGCCAGGCAATCTCCATCCCTGCTCCGTAAGAGCCGTGGAGGCCCAGGAGAGCATCCCTGCTAAAGCAGGGCTGCCGGAGCAGGGCGACGTGGCCGGCGAGAGGAGCCACGGCCACGCGCTGCCCCCGGACGCCGCGCTGGGCTCCGTGACCAACAAGCCTTTCCGTCCACAATCCCTGTCCAAGTATTCCCGGCACTACAGTCCCGAAGATGGGCCGGGCCTCGAAGCCAAGCCCATAGCTGCTTACAAAGTGGTGTCTCAGACCAACAGACAGGCCATAGCGGGCTCTGTCGCTGTTGTCCCACTGTCTTCCAGGACTACGGAGCTGCCCGGCGCGGATCCCTTCGCCTCGGCGCCCTTCCCTTCCAAAGCGGCAAAGCAGAAGCCTTAATGTGCTGGGAGCTGGGGGCTGTGCTGCCCGCAGGACCACCTCGTGCAGGACCTCGAACCTCTTAGCTGAACTGAATGACATAGCATATATATATATATAAAATAATTATTATTTTTGGTCAGGACTCTATTTGCAGTGATATATAGTTAAACCATTTAAGTTATGTTCGTCCGAATGCCTGGCTTGCAGGATCCTCGTATCCTTTCCAGTTGCTTCTCACCTTCCTCCTCTCACTGTCTTCCCTCCATTTATTTTTTTTTAGATGCTTTTCTCAAACCGGTAGTACTCCATATTTTCTAGTCCGGGGTGGATAAATGCACTACAAGATGAATTAAAAGGCTTATTAATTACAGAGCGAGTCAAGCAGGACTTGCTAATGCTCTGGAAAGGACATGATTTCACAGGTTAAAGGGTTATTGTGACTTTAGCTATCAGTGATACTCCTGCTGCTCGGCAGCAGTGGCAGCCACGGCTCCAGGTGTGCTGGTGGGTGATGTGCCCACGGAGGCAGAGCCGTGCCGTGATGTCTGGTGCCAGTCTGGGCAGTGCTGGTGAGAGCAGAGCTGTGGCAGCAGCACGGCTTCGCTACCCCAGGACTGGAACACGTGGCAGTGCTGCTGTCAGGGGAGGACTCACAGTGCCTTCATGCTGTGAACCCAACGAAGCAATCAGGCTGTTGCTGTTGCTGGAAAATCAAATGATCGTGCAAACAATCAGGCAGAGCTTTCACTTTTACACGTGTATTTTGGTCTATGCCAAAGTGTAGGACCTGGAAATCTGCTTTTGGTAAAGGAGAGACGTGAATTTACAGTATTAAAAGTAGACCTTATGGAGACATTTATGATTTAAACTGCTCCATAACTGTCGTGATGTACCTCATGTGGTGTGACTCAGCAGAGGCCACAGCCCCGTTAAGACTGGTTTATACTGGCAGAGAGCTTGACTCAAAGTCAATTCTGCGTGTTGCTTTCCTGTTGGTTAAGGATGAACCTAAACAAAATCCATTTGCTCTCCTTCTGAAGTGTTACATCATTGTACTTTACCATCACCCACAGTCTGCTGTTGCTGGGGAGCCCCATTTCTCAGTGAGGACCTGGAGGGCCTTTCCTGGGCAAGGTTTCAAAGTTTATCTCAAAAGGGGGTCCAGCTTTTATAAGACCAAATCAGCAGGTCAAAGGGACTTGATGACAATTTTGGTGCAGAAATACTTGGGTCTGATGGCATAATTCCCGACCAGCCAGGGCCAGAGCTTGGCCAGAGCTTAGGCCTTGACTGGGAGGGTTTCCCTAAAATATCTTACAAACAAACTTATTAATAATCAATGGTAACATGAACAACCTACAATCAACCAAAAAAATGTATATAAATAACATCAGATAAGTATCTTACAGCTAAATCCCTTTATAAAAACTCCATGTATTAATGTTATGTTATAAACAACATATTCAGAATCACCAATCATACCAACTGTTTCTGGTGTAAAAATCTTCAGTTACAGCCCGAACTCCACAAACCAGTCACTAAACAAGCTCCCTTCATCTTGTTCCTTCAGTTTCCCAACAAGCTGATGATGAAGCTGGAGTAACCAGGGCTGGTCGGACCACCCTTGCAGGTACCCATTGTGGACCGGAATCTGTGGAAACACAAGCATATCCTCACCCCCAGGATATTAATGGAAAGGGGCCTTCCCATTGATGTACTTGAGCTTTTTCTAAGTGACTTTGCGATCCACTAAAATGGCATTGCACTGGGGTTAGGTCATTCTGAATGCAATTCAAAAAATTAAGAACATATATAAGGCTTTTTGCAATCTTTGGTGGGGGGTATATCCCATCCCTACACTCCCCCTTTTTTGTTTTAACAACATGGACGTGAGAGTACTGCGGGCCTGTTCAATCGCAAGGAGTTTCTCTCTTCTGCTCCTCCCCAATTTCTTCCTCATCTGTTAACTGTCAGACTCTTTCTCCTCATCCTCATCATTGTCCTTTGCACTGGCCTCAGATTTATCTGAGGATTCATGAAGCAGGACATACTCTCTGCTGCTGAACCCAAACTTGAGCACGTCCTTCTCCTTCAGTTCATAGTAGCGCTGGGGCTCGATGCGCTGGTTGTTGAGGAAGGTGCCATTCCCCGAGCCCAGGTCGATGATGCAGGGCCTCACCCCGCGGCCCACGGCGCCGTCAGCTCGGCTGTACTCCACCAGGCGGTACTGGAAGACGGCGTGCTGCTTGGAGCAGGAGGGGTGGTCGATGGGGATGTCGGCAATGCGGCGGTGCCGGCCCAGCAGGTACGCGCTCTGCCTGTGCAGGTGCATCACCGGCAGGAGCTCGTCCTTCCTGAAGGGGTACAGGCGCCAGCGCGTCTTGGGGATGCGCGCCTCGGGGGGCTCGCTGTACTTGACCACCATCCCCCCGAACGTGTTGGTGTCCTGCAGCAGTGCCCCGGACAGCTCGAAGCTTGGCTTCTCCTTGTTCACAGCTTTTTCTGTGGGTTTGCTCTCGGCCTGGTCGCCGCTGCCCTCGGCGCCCTGCGGGTGCTCTCGCTTTCTCTCGTGGTAGAACTCCCTCTCTGCCTGCTGCTCCCGCAGGTTCTGCATGTCCCGCTCGTGGCTGCGAGTTCCCAGCCTGTCACTGGGGTTCTTCTTTCTGTCCGAGTGCTCCCTGTGCCTGTCCCGGTCACCGCTGCCGTGCCGCCGGTGCTCCTGCTCTGGTAGGAGTCTCTGCTTCCATTCCTCGTTCCCCCTGCGACAGCGAACATCTCGCTGCTGCTTCACCCTCGCGGCGCCGTGCTGCGGGCTGTGGCTGCGGCTCCTCCGCCCGGAGCGGCTCCTCCGCCGGGGTGCCCCGCTGCCGCGGCTGCGGGGCCGCGTCCTCATGCGGGGCGCCGGGAAG
>VZRS01001047.1:0-28214 GCA_013398055.1 Ifrita kowaldi | reverse complement strand
CTAGCCCCGATCGCCGTGTCGATTTGCTATTAATCTTGTTTATTCATTGCACAGTGAAAGGTGTGTGGTGGGATGAGGGAATGAGGAAAAGAAGTGCATGTGGAGCTACAGCAGCTGCAGTACATCCCACGGATGGGGAAAAGAGACACATGAAAAGCCTGATTTTGCATCTGATAATAGGAAAGAGGTGCCGTGTCAAGAGCGATATTCCTGCTGGGACAAGCAGGGCCTCCCAGTGTCTTTTGACCTTGTGCCTGTCAGGGGCTGTCTGTATTTGCAGAAGGCAGCCTGTTCTTCCCTGCTTGGAGAATCCCAGCAGGAACAGCTGCCTGGCTCTACCTCGCTCTGGCACAAGGCTCCATTCCTTGCTGAGATCCTGCCAGGATCTGGAGAGCAGCTATTCCCCCTAAAGCAGGACGCCATAGAACACCATGGACTGCCAAACACTGATTCTCCTCAAGGACTCCACAGACAGGAATTTGCCTTGGGGGATCCAGGAAAAAGTGAGATTTGCTGCTTGTTGGGATGATCTTCAACAAGCTGTACACTAAGAGGATTTGAGGAGAAGAGAAGGAAGCTGTATTTCAAATTAATAGTAGCCTAGGGCACAATATAATTCCAATTTAGATCAAGTGAGAAATAAATCATTATATTCAGAGCTTGCTGTATTTTGAAATAGAACAAGTGCTATGATTAAAATTTTACAAAATCATGATCATATGGTCAGATGCTCCAATACCTTTGACATACTGAGCAGCATTTTAACACCAGAGTTAGGAAACAACTCAAGGGAAGTAAGCATGGAATAATCAGTTTTCCAGGAATTTAGGTCTGTTTTACTTTTGGGCTTTTTAAATACCCCAAGAATTATTTCTCTTTGACAATGAAAGCATTGTGTCTACTATGCACAAATGCACAGCATTTTGTGTAATACCTTATAGAAAAGATTTCAGATTAAGGCTATATAATATGGTTTTTATCAGAACAAATATGGGATTGTGCATCCCATCAGCAGTCAAAAAAAAATTAGCATCTTTTAATAATATGAATTTGAATGAAGTAGAAGAAAGATACCATAAGGTGAACACATTCATATTTTGGCTATTTTAGGGATACACTTGTATAACTTTGCCAAATATCAAGGGAATTCTAATAATACACTCAAAAAAAATCCATAGTAAAGAAGAGACCTTCAAGAGACTTAGGGATCAAAGGGATCAGCAATGCACTGAATATATATTTTTGTTGCAGAAAAAAGACAGAATGTGCTTTTTTTGCCACGTTTTTTAGATTTCACTACCTCCAGAACTAGAAATCTTCCTTTCTTTCTTGTTTTACATCAGAAAGACAAGATTCCATATTTTCTTCCTTTCTCTTGCACACACACACCCCCTGCCAGCAATCTTTTTCACGTTATACGTATGTGGTGATTTTATCTCAGCCAGCAGCTGTGCACTCAACTGCTCTTCCACTCCCATCCCCAGCAAGATGGGTGGAGAAAACAGGAAATGTAAATGCAAGAAAACTCATGGGTCAAGACAAAGGCAGTTTAATACATGAAAAGAGAGAGGTAGAATAAAAAACCAAAACCAAACGGCAAAAGCCAAAAAACAAGCAAAGCAAATCAAATTGCTCGCCACTCCCCACAGGTAAATCTCTACTTAGCCAGTGTTTGATCAGCCAACCATGTTCAAACCCATGCTCTCTGTTCTCTACTACAGCTTTTATTGTCAGTCACAAGATCTTATGGTATCAAATACCTTACAGTTACTACAGATTTAACTCCATCCCAGTCAGACCCAGCACAGGGTAACCACCCCTGGTCAGTCTGTGAGACAACAGGCATTATAGCTGGTCTGTGTCACATAGATGTCATATCACATTATATGAACCATTTAATGACTTTCAGGATACTTCTAGAATGACAAGCATGAAGATGTTCAAGAATTAGTCCTAGCAGATTTATTTATATAAGCAGTAATAATGTAGTTGACATTACGGTTTCTAGGCAACAAACATGAAAATGAAAAGATGTATTGAAACCATCTACAAAACATGTACGAAAGTTATCTTTTTTCATTTTGTTATCCAATATTGGTTAATTATTTTACTCCTACTCTTACAACTTCATTGGTCAAGTAGAAAATACACCATCTATATGTAAGCAATGAAGTAAAATAATGTGAATTAGTTTCCATAATGTTGGTAAGAGCTCAAAGCTGTCTTTAGAAACCACAATATCTTGTGGATTGCAGGGAGCCAGATGACAAAACAGAATTACCAAATCTTTAGAGTGCATCAACAGCAACTCCCCCTGAATGTGAAGCAGCTCTCAGCAGGGTGCAGCACGTTGGCGGGGAAAGAGTTTCCAAACTTCTTCCTCAAAATAATTTGATACATGGTACACTGGATTCATTATACATATATCTACTAATGTGAATGAGCCTTTAATGAGGGTCTAACCTATTCTCCTTAATAAATTCTGGACTTAATAAATAACTCTATGGAATTCTAGGGCTTTTCCCATGCAGGTGTTTAGATTAGATGCTCTAATAACTCTTTGTACTTTAAAGAGGATTCCAGGCATAAGCTATGCTGTTACGATTGTTTGCTCTGAACTCAGCCCCCTCCACACTGCTTCAGCAAAACACAGACTGTAAAACCGGTTTCTGCTGACCAGCCCATCATTTTATTTGCTTTTGAGCACATGTATAGAGGAAAAGCTTTGTAGAGATACTATTTAGTCCCCTTGCAACTAAAATGTGTTGAACATTGTCAGTGATGATTGCAAGGAAAAAAAATCCAGTTAATTCTCTGTTATGGTAGAAGCTTATTAAGTTTTAGAAAAGAACTTTCTTTTTCTGATTGACCCCAAAACACTTTTAAACAAACTAACTGGAACATATGACAACAGCATAAGTAATTTTTTTCAAAAAAATTTTTCCAAGTTAGAGTCATGCCAAAATCTGTCATTAGTTGCACTGATTAGAAGGCTAAACTAATGCCTACAAAGTTAAAACATTTCCTGTACTCATTGCAGTGAGATATGTCTGCATTATTTGGAATAAGCAGAAAAGTAAAAATCATTAGAAATTCTTTTTGGGCCCAAATACTGAATTGTATTACTTATAATTGATTTTATAATGTATTTCTAATTGCGCTTTAACTATTAATAAATATTTTTAATTTACCCATATGTCTTACTGGACTATTGGCTCATATTCAAACCTATTTTGTGTACCCAGCTGAGAAGTGAGTTTCTGTTACTGTTAGCACCTGCTTCATATTTGAAGGGATCTGAAGCTTTTGTTTTCCTTATTATACTGTATGACTTCTTTGAAGACTCTCAGTATTACTTCTGTTCTCTGGTTTGATGATCTAAGCTTCATTTCTCTGTAAATTATCCATAAACACTGAAGCTGTTTGAAGATTCTGTCCTCCAAAATGTGAAAAGAACATTTTTAAATGACTGAATACAGAGTCCTTCTGTCAATACACCTGTCTTCCATCAGCCTTTTTGTCTTGCTACAAGGCCTAGATTCCCCCCACCAACAAAGAATAAAGCGTGTCTGCTGAATGAATTAGCAAAATTTAGTACCATGGCTGTCATACATGTGTTTCCTCAGTAGTCATATTGATATCAGTAAGAATATGGAACACATTTGACTTGATTTGTTGTTTGTTCATCTGTGTGGCAGCTGTTTTGCCTTGTTGCAGGATTTCAGACTCCCTTTTCTAAAACTGGTTTGCTTTCAAAGCTAGAGAAGGCAATGCAAAGAACAATTGTCCTCTCAAAGTTCTATTAAGCTGATGAGTAACAAAACATCTGTTGTGACTCCTGGGGAGGAGTGACCTGGAGCAGCAAAGCATGAGCTCTCTCTATTGCTGAAGGGTGTGCCTGTGACAGTCATTCCAAAATAACATACCCTTGCTGTTTCCCCTGCTGTGCTAGCACTTCAAGCACAATTGCCTTGCTGACTTTCTAGATGATGATGATGATGTGTAGCCACTCAACCACACGTGTGCTAGAGCATCGTTAATCAAGAATAGAGAGTTTTAACTTGAAGATACATACCTATTATGACAGCTGTCTCAGGACCTCAACAAGTTAACATTTCATATTCCCTTAATAAACCAATCTTGGCCAAAAAATAAAGTTGAGATTGAGGAATTTTGGCAGGGTGATGGCAGGGGTGCTTCACTATCATTTTAGATTGTAGATTTATTTGTAGAAAAATAATTTTTCAGTAACTTCTGAGGTCCAAAAAAGTGCAGGTGGAGGTCATACCAGTGATAACAAGGTGTCCCTACTATGCAGCATCCTGAGGTCTTATTATCTAGATAAGACACCCCTATAAACATGAAAGAAATTAATCTTTTAGCCTGACCCATGCACCCTGCCTTTCTCCTGAAGGAAACAGTATATGTACACATACAAGTCTGATCCTGACACGCAAGGCAGAAACAGCAAGTGTGCAGAGCCATTCTGAGAACAGCAAAGTGCTCCTGGGTTCTTCAATTTACACACACCCATGGTGTGCCAAATAGAGTCTTGTTCACATGAGGGCACATTGTCAGCAGGGATAAAGTTGTATTTCACTCTACTGTCTTCAAAAGCATTGCTTTTTTCAAATTAAAAAAAAGAAAAAAGAAGAAAGAAAGCCTATCTAGCTTTAGTTCATACCTATGTGTGGTGTTCTGTTCTTTGGATAAACACTTTTCATCACACAGTGCCACTCCTCAGTTTTCCTTTACCAAAGGTTCTGTACACAACCACACTTTCCTGTTTCTAGAAAGGTCTTTTCAGACACAGCAGAATCTTGATTTATTTTTAACAGTTGAGGGAGGCTGGAAATCTTTTGGGGGCTGAACATTTCTATTTTGAAACAACAGTGTTCTATCACTTTTGGTGTCCAATGGAATAAGTCACAAGGGAAGATCAGTGGCGCAGACACATTGCTCCTACTCCATCATGCCAAGAAGAGTAAAGCAAGGTCTTTCTTTGCATACTGGATTCTAATTCACAGTGGAATCCTGTTCTTATTCTGCACATCTTTACATCTTTATCACAGTGACCTCAGCTGAGAGAGTTACTGAGATTTGGATACTAGCTGCAGGAAGCAACCTCGGTTAGGTAGGTGAAGAGCCATAGGTGAAGAGCCATATCTCTTCTTCGTATCTCTCTTCATCTCTTCTTCATATCCTTCTTGCAAGGCAAAGGTAGATCTAACATCTGAGCCCAGTTCCACACCAAAAACAGAAACTCATTTTCTCTCCACTAGGTCTTTAATCTCTACCCTTTTGCAGACTCTAAACTATGCTCTCCTTCTCTGTCAAAGATCAGACTGAGAGTTCTGACATACTTATTTCCCTTGGTGTTGTGGGATTCTCCAGTATATATCTAGTTACGTCACCTTTCAGTAGGTCCAAGAAGCTGAAAACCCAGAGAAATGTAAAATATCATATAAATGAATTGTGACTACTCAAGCTGATTTTACCTGTGAACTCACTGGATTGTTCCTTGCTTTCCTCTGCAGTTCAATGTGGCTAGGATCCTAAATATCAAGGAAGCTAAGAAAAGGCTGAAACCACCCAGGCAGAGGGCAGAGGCATCTGCAGTGCCCAGGCATTGTGCAGAGGGATGGCTGTTAGAAGCATTCAAACAGTGCCTGAATGCAAATTGCCATTTAAGCCATATGAAGAAGGAATCACTAGCAGTAAAGTACATATTTATTTCAGCTCTGTGAGCTTGTGGACTTTTGGGCATCAAAAGTGGATCAATAGAAGCCACTTACGATAAGTATTTCCTTTAGTTTTTGGAGACTTACTATTTTTCTGCCTATGTGAAGCTATTTCTGCCTCCTAAATAATGCTTTCATTCTCAAGCACAGCTGCCATTTGTCATCATCCTTCACTGTTCTGTGTGTGGAAGGGTCTAGAGACAGTACATCTATCCTCCTAAAAGTATAAAGAATTAAACTGCATGATGGGCACAGCAGTATGTCTTCAACTTTTTTCATCCAGACTGCTGCAATAGCTGCACCTCAGCCACAAACCAGCAGAAAATGCAGAAGAAAATAGTTATGCTGTACCCAAGGATGTGCTGACTCTTCATGTGCAGAGATACTCAGCTGGTCTCTCTGAACAAAACTACAATCAGAGTCTTGCCCCAAACTTATATATGAATTATTTTCCATTAGCACCATAGATACAAATAATTTTAAGTAAAATGTTTTCAACACGTGAATAACAATTTAATTTCTTACGCACAACGCTGTTATCACCATCTCTGTACAAATGAAACCAGAAAGGCTTAGAAGCGTGGCACAGGTATGTAAGATGTGAGAGACTTGAGAAAATGATTGCTGGCTCAAAACAACTAAAGTGGGGGGGAAGAAGGGAGGTAACTTCTGAGAAAGTGGGATGGTCACTGCTCCAACCTCCAACCCCTGGAGCCTCTAGTCCAGCCCAGAACAGGTCAAGCCACTGGCATACCCAAAGCCCCACCTGGGTGGGAGAGCCCCAGGAGAGCAGAGCAGATAAAAGCAGTTGCACAAAGGCACACGGGATCACAGCTCAATGTTCTTAATTGTACAGTAGTTGGTATTGCACTACAATTCAAGTGGCCAATACTAATCTTTTGCTGTCCTTTTCCTTCTCTCCTTCTCTCCCTCTCTCTCTCCTCCTAAGTTCCTCTTCTTGAAATCTAGGTATCTTAAAATTGGATGTCTTAGAGTTTCCTCAGTCAATGCTTTGTGAAATGCCTTATTTTAACTGAATGTTGCTTTAAAATTTGCCAAGTACCTTATTATACCTTAATGCTCTAAAATTTACAAGTAAAGGTTTGTTGTTCAACCTCCTGAGAAGGGTTCTCCTTTGTGCCTCCTCAGGGAATCAAAGTACCTTAAGCCCCTTTTGAAAAGCTCACCGAGACAGTTCAGAGCTTTTCCTGAGGAAGCCTGCATGGCAGTAGCTTTGGTGGAAATGCNTCTTCTTCATATCCTTCTTGCAAGGCAAAGGTAGATCTAACATCTGAGCCCAGTTCCACACCAAAAACAGAAACTCATTTTCTCTCCACTAGGTCTTTAATCTCTACCCTTTTGCAGACTCTAAACTATGCTCTCCTTCTCTGTCAAAGATCAGACTGAGAGTTCTGACATACTTATTTCCCTTGGTGTTGTGGGATTCTCCAGTATATATCTAGTTACGTCACCTTTCAGTAGGTCCAAGAAGCTGAAAACCCAGAGAAATGTAAAATATCATATAAATGAATTGTGACTACTCAAGCTGATTTTACCTGTGAACTCACTGGATTGTTCCTTGCTTTCCTCTGCAGTTCAATGTGGCTAGGATCCTAAATATCAAGGAAGCTAAGAAAAGGCTGAAACCACCCAGGCAGAGGGCAGAGGCATCTGCAGTGCCCAGGCATTGTGCAGAGGGATGGCTGTTAGAAGCATTCAAACAGTGCCTGAATGCAAATTGCCATTTAAGCCATATGAAGAAGGAATCACTAGCAGTAAAGTACATATTTATTTCAGCTCTGTGAGCTTGTGGACTTTTGGGCATCAAAAGTGGATCAATAGAAGCCACTTACGATAAGTATTTCCTTTAGTTTTTGGAGACTTACTATTTTTCTGCCTATGTGAAGCTATTTCTGCCTCCTAAATAATGCTTTCATTCTCAAGCACAGCTGCCATTTGTCATCATCCTTCACTGTTCTGTGTGTGGAAGGGTCTAGAGACAGTACATCTATCCTCCTAAAAGTATAAAGAATTAAACTGCATGATGGGCACAGCAGTATGTCTTCAACTTTTTTCATCCAGACTGCTGCAATAGCTGCACCTCAGCCACAAACCAGCAGAAAATGCAGAAGAAAATAGTTATGCTGTACCCAAGGATGTGCTGACTCTTCATGTGCAGAGATACTCAGCTGGTCTCTCTGAACAAAACTACAATCAGAGTCTTGCCCCAAACTTATATATGAATTATTTTCCATTAGCACCATAGATACAAATAATTTTAAGTAAAATGTTTTCAACACGTGAATAACAATTTAATTTCTTACGCACAACGCTGTTATCACCATCTCTGTACAAATGAAACCAGAAAGGCTTAGAAGCGTGGCACAGGTATGTAAGATGTGAGAGACTTGAGAAAATGATTGCTGGCTCAAAACAACTAAAGTGGGGGGGAAGAAGGGAGGTAACTTCTGAGAAAGTGGGATGGTCACTGCTCCAACCTCCAACCCCTGGAGCCTCTAGTCCAGCCCAGAACAGGTCAAGCCACTGGCATACCCAAAGCCCCACCTGGGTGGGAGAGCCCCAGGAGAGCAGAGCAGATAAAAGCAGTTGCACAAAGGCACACGGGATCACAGCTCAATGTTCTTAATTGTACAGTAGTTGGTATTGCACTACAATTCAAGTGGCCAATACTAATCTTTTGCTGTCCTTTTCCTTCTCTCCTTCTCTCCCTCTCTCTCTCCTCCTAAGTTCCTCTTCTTGAAATCTAGGTATCTTAAAATTGGATGTCTTAGAGTTTCCTCAGTCAATGCTTTGTGAAATGCCTTATTTTAACTGAATGTTGCTTTAAAATTTGCCAAGTACCTTATTATACCTTAATGCTCTAAAATTTACAAGTAAAGGTTTGTTGTTCAACCTCCTGAGAAGGGTTCTCCTTTGTGCCTCCTCAGGGAATCAAAGTACCTTAAGCCCCTTTTGAAAAGCTCACCGAGACAGTTCAGAGCTTTTCCTGAGGAAGCCTGCATGGCAGTAGCTTTGGTGGAAATGCAAAATGAGCTGGATCAGTGTGAGCATCTCTGGAGAACTAGGCTGTGAGGACAGTGAAGAACTATAGCCACAGCCCTGCACTCAGGTTTTGCAGGGCTGTGGCTATAGTACTTCAGATCTTGAGCTGCTGCCTACATCACACACTGTAAGAACACTCCTTGTGGCACTTTGACATTTCAACAGTACATGGCAAGAAATAGAGAAGCCTGTGGGTTCTCCTACGAGCATGTCTGTTTCTGTGCAGCCTCTCAGCGAGTTGCTCCTTTGCTTCATGAAAGAAAATACGACTGCAACATGGTAACCAGGCACCCAATTTATTACAGGAAATTCTCTTACACTGGTACCTTGTGAAATCCCAACTCATTGCAGTACAGAGGGTTTTTGCTTTGAGTGATTAGGCCTATCTATCATGCTGTTTCCTTTCATTTTCTTGTACAAGCACGTATTTAGAAATGATGGTCTCGTACTTATCTGTGCGTGCACTTGCTCTGTGTGTCTGCAAATGGAAAAGATTTCCCTTTCACAGACATTGCAATGCCACACTGATTGAACTCGACTTCACATACATCAGAAAACCTTTTTATTGTAATGGATCACATAAAAAATCAGAAGCAGAAAAAGTTAACTTCTATTAACTGATCAAACAGTGTTCAGCTTCAGGTATTTATAAGTCACTTAATCACTTTGCAGTCTTTGGTCAGCAAGAGGTATCATGTCATGGAAAAAATTAGTCTATTTGGGAAACCCAGCTACTGCTGATTGTGAGTTTTTCATGCTCTATAATACACTTCTTTTAGAAGCATTTTAGTGCTGTGAAATCTCTTTGAAAATTAAACTTGAGAAGACTGCTATTTGCCCTCAATCTCTCCAGAAGGAGAAGAGGGAAATCTGCACTACCTGTAGTTCAAATCTTTGAAGCAACACTTTTTTCTTTATTGTTTTTATGTTTCATAATCACCTTCATAGAAGTTCGGGGATTTCCACTTTTCAGTTTAAAATTTTTAAAAAATTCCAAAAAGTAGGAAAATCTTTCTTTTTCAGTTAATATAGGAAATCATTTTCCAACAAGAAAAAATATTTATTAGAATCTTAGAATCATTTAAGTTGGAAAAGACCCTTAAGATCATCTCATCCAACCATAAACCCAACATTGTCACAGCCACCAAAGGTTTCTTGAGATCACAAGAACTGAGACCCAAATTCATATTGTAAAGCCCTTTCAGATAATTAGCTGAAAAGCATTCCAACCCAGAAAATGCTGTTTATTAAAATGTAATTTGATAATGGAATAGGCTACAATACTTACACTAAAAACCTTTGCCAAGTTTGTCCCTAAAGCTAAAATCAGAGCTTCTGTAAGAGGTTTTGCCCTCATGGGATCACATAGCAGCACAAATGTCTTTCTGTGAGACTTTAAGTCCAAGCTACTGGACAGATGTAAAATAAAAACCTCTTTTCTCATCTTTTTCACACAAAATTAATTAACCTACAATGGACAGGCCACCAAAGGTAGAGACAAATCTAGAAACTGGTGTGGTAACAGGAAAAGCTTCAGGAATATATTTTCAAATTCTCCCTTCAGTTTGAATAAGTGAACTAAATGATATCTAAATTGCTTTATCTGAAGAGCTGTGCTAGAAGCCATTTATGCATATAATATAGAGATATGAGTTTCTTTTAGGGTGTGTTAATGTAGTCACTTCTGAATTTTACATTAATCATGAAGTAAAAGTGCTACAAAATGTTTCAATGGAAAGATTTTTTTAAAGCATTTTTTCCCCATTTGTTTTCTGTTTCTTAAATGGGTCATATGCCCTCAGTCAACCAGCATAAGTGTAGAAATATAGGTCACAGCATCTGTGGACTACAGAATACTGCATCACCAGGCATAATTAAAACCATATAGAGGGTTAGAGATAAACAAAAGAGAAATGAGATATGTGTTTTTAATAGAAAATCAGTTGCATTTTTTCTATGCCATCCTATTTAATGACATTTATCATTTCCCACAAAGGTATCAGGGTAAGCATTTTATAGGGGTTTTTAGGTAAAAAGTTGAACCTCTCTGCCTTGTAAAATCCCCTAATCACATTGTCCAATACAAAAATTTTGAATAGATATCAATAAGTATTGATATTATGGATTGTTCACGTAATAAGAGACCAGGTCATCTATTAGCATAACATTCTTTGATTTTCACTTCAGTAAAGGAAAGGGTTATAATTGGCCTCTGGAAGAAATTTTGGAAACAGCTGCTGTTGAAACTGGCAGATGAAAAGAAATACATCCACTCCCCTAATTAGACTCAGGAGGTGATAAAGAAACTTGTGAGACCTTCATCCACAGGTTTAACTCAAGAGAGAAGCAAAGGGAAAAAAGGGTTAGGGAAAGAATAAGAGAATAGCTTAAATAATGAGTGTATGAATTACTGAGCCTAAAAAGAATCTGTGTTTTGAAGGAAATCAAAGTCATTGTAAAAAGCCCCTGTGTAAGTGTCTTGATGACTGTTAATTCTTCCACAAGGGACAGGGTAACAAAAAATTGTTTTGTACAGTCCAAGGATTTAGATATTAAGGATGCTAGGGGATTAAAAAAATAAAATTAAAAAAAAATTAGAAAAAAAGACAAACACCAACCAAACAAGAAAAAACCCCATTGAACAATTCCCCCCCAACAGAAAATAAAACCCACAAAAACAAACAAACAGGGAAAAAAAATTAAAAAAACCCCAACAAACCAAAAAAAGAAAAACCCCACAACCAAAAGCCAGCTCACTTTCCAATGGCTGTAACCCCTACTAAAATTTGGAACACAAATTTAACCGCAAAGATAATTTCTTTGCCAAGTAGATACTTTCAGTGTAAATGCTACTGTTTTCGTATCATACAGAGAGAGAAGTACTGGCTAGAGAGTTGAAGCCCATTCTGGTATCCCATTTCTCAGGCTGATTTGCAGGACAGAGTTCTAAGTCACAAGCATAATGTACCAAAGACCAGTCCCTGTAAAAGGATCAAAGCAACCTGAACTTGAAAAGGAAGTGCAGTGCTGTTGCATGATGATTAGAAGAGTACAAGATCACCTTAACAGCAGTGAGGCTGGATATCTACTGAAGAAGGTATGGTAGTATCGTATAAGACAATCCAAGCATGAAATAACAGCTCAGCAGATAACAAAAAAATTGGTTCAGAGATTCTGGTAGAAATTCTTGATAAAAAGTAGCAAAAAAAATGGTTTTGATGAGACAAAAACCTGAAAGAATCCTTTCATTTGACCTTGTTATTGTGAGGACTTAAAGAATGCACTTACATGTCTCAAAATATTGTCCCCATAAGATACTCTACTTAAAGTTTTCAAAGAATTTGTATCATACAAACTTCAAGTATGCATATCTAGACCCATAAAAAATTATGGAAATTTATTGCTTTAAAGGCATGAATCCATAGGAAGTGTACAGATATGTATGCCCTACTGGATCATGTCAATAGATCTTCTGATCTAGTTCCCTGTCTCCAGTGTTGGGATTACTAGATTACTCGATAGAATTGCCAGGAAATGAAACCAGAGAAAGACAAAGCTTCTGCCTACACTAAAAAGCAGTATTGTAACCTCGACAAGCAACAAGGTTGGCATAATGAGAGAAATACTTGCAGATCCTCCAAAAGTCTTTGCTTGGATGTCTTTTTTTTCTTGCATTGTGTCTTGGTTTGAAAGACAGGTGTCTGTCCAGGAAGGCAGGAGCCTCCCCTGAAATGGAAAATGCAACCCCCTTCCCTCCGAATTATTATAATTTTGAAATTAAGGGGCTTTCAGGCAAAGATATGAGGGTTAGGAATAACAGTTCTTTACTAATACATATAACAAGGCAAACAAGCAACAGTAACTCTGGCAGTAGTAGGAGACAGAACCACAGACCCAATACCAGTCCCTCTCGGCCGCAGGCACTTTCCCCTCTCATGCAGTTCCGCTCACAGCCAGCAGGCCCGGAGTCCCGGGGAGGGGGGATGGATGAAAAGTTTCACAAACCCTCTGGGCAGCTGATCCTGGTGTCCGGCCGGACCCTCGGGAACAGCAGGCTGGAACAGCAGAGGCGAGCACAGATCCCAGGCAGCAGACGAGATGTGTCAGACTCCAGAGCTGCAGCAGGAGTCTCTGGAGGTCCCAGCCGGCAAAGGGTGTGCGGGGCTACAGAGTAGCGAAGGATCCAAGTGGTGCGGAGGCAGGGCAGCCACACCCTGGCTCCCAGCAGGGCAGAGAGGTGGGCTCGGGAATCCCGGGTTTCTCAGGTAGAAGGAGAACAGCTGAAAAGCGGAAAACCTCCAGTTCTGATGAACTCCTTCTGCACACCGCCAGCACCAGCAGCCCCGGCTGTTCCCACCCCCCAGGTGAAAGGCACGTAGCCAGTTGGACCCCCCGCCCTCTGTGGCCAGGTCCTTTGTTTTCTCAAGCACCCAGCAATTTGTCCTCCCGGCAATAGTATGGGAAAAATTCTTTAGGAAAAACAGAAAAAACAGAAGGGGAATTCCTAAAAAACCCCAACACATTGCTAATTCTGAATATCCTTGCTAGGTGAATATTTTCTTCTCACTAGAAAAACACAATGTACCTTCTCTTTACATTACAAGTCACTAGTATAAAGTGTGAGAAACATGCAGTAGTTTGAGCTGTTGCTCCCATAATGTAGCGGAATGCTGATATAGTGGTCTACACAGGTCTTTCTTTTCTTTCCTCAGAGAGGTATGTATCTATTTCCCTATTCACTCTGCAGCCAGCATCAGACTAAAGAGTTAAACACATTATTAGCATTCATCCTAGACAAAGTGAAACAAATCTTCTAAATGAGAACAGAAACAAATTTAACACAGGTCAGTGAGGATAGCACACACAAGCATGTACATCCATCTTCTACTCCAGGTATCACCACCACAACATTTGACCTGACAACAGAGTTGTTACTTCAACCTTTGCATCTGCTGTCCCAGTTAAACAAATCTTTACTTTGTTTGATTGTATTGTTTGAAGTTAACCTACAATAAAATTATGATGACTTTATAAAAGAAAAGACATGCAATCAAAATCATTGTGCAGGTGGTTATTCCGACTGTCCTAAGGAAAGAGTCTTATATATATGAATCATGATTTTAGCCCAAGATTACTCCTTTGGAAAGAGTGTTTGTAACTGTCGGGGAGTTGTAGTGCTTGTATCTGCAAAATCATGTTAAGTGCGTGTCCAGTCACTCCAAGACATTGTGTTTCTTACTTCCAGTTAATCCCCTACAAAGAACCCGCCAAATTTATGGAAAGGCAGCAAACAGTTCTCTTCATGGTCTGTCTGTTCGAGCCCAGATCATTATTTAGTGCAACAAAGATATTGTCATCCCACTTAAACATTAAATTTTATACAGCCTCATTGCAAAGTGCTTAAACTCAGCAAGGAGATCACATGGTGCCATATTCCTGCTAGATTTTATGATTGTTTTTCATGGTTTACCAATAAAGAAAGAAGGTGTTAGCTAGAGACAGTAACTTGTATAATAGCAGCAGGAAGAAAAGCTAGCTCAAGACTTTCAAAATCATTTGAATGCATAAAAACTTTGATGCGAGGGTGAGAAGGGAAGAACTGGTTTTCCTATGACAATAAAAAGAATAATGTATTACTCTTAAACTGAGACATCATCTTGTATTTTCTTTATGCATAGAAATAATTCTCCAGTGCTGCCACCTGGACATCAGTCAATAAAATATTTCTTTTAACTTTGCTCCACAGGACTGTTTACAACTAACGAGTTCTAAAATATTCAAGATGTAATAATTAGCTATTATACTACAGGTATAATAATTAGCTATATACAGGTAATGCCTACTCTCATTTTTAAGCACTGCACAATTATTTATTACAAATAGCAGTATACGGTCCTCTGTGAGAAAAGCATTAGAGAAAAAGAAAAGTATCGTAGATTAAAACCACAATATTGTAGAAGTGATGTATGCCCAAAAAGCCCCTGGGATTTACTGATATTCTGTTATGTTGCAGCTCTTGTACTGTAAAATGAAAATACATGACAGGTACTGCATTAAAACTGCAGTAAACCAAGCTTTAAGTACTAAAAGGAATCATCTACTGGTTTTTCAGTATAACTCTTCCTTTAAAAATTCCATAGCCATGACTAGGAACAAGATCCTTGGGGCTTGATTTAAACTTTGACTTCTTAATGTAAAGAACTTGAGACATTCTAGAGCTTTTAATTCTGCATTAATCTCCAGTACACGCCTGCTTTGGAATCCTCTAGGTGATTTAGAAAATGTATACAGTGTTATCTTTTAAAGGCAAGATTGTCTCTTGTCTTCCAGGGACACTGGGGAGTAAAGAAATACAGAAGGCTTTTAATTCCTTGCTGGTTTGGTTATCTGCAAGGCATAATATAGGACAGAAGATATGTAATCTCTTTGGAGTCACTCCTGTTCCTCCCTTTGCACTGGAGGGAAATAAAGAAATGACACTGAGAAATATGCAAAAAATTACTTTCCTTGTATTGTGTTAGATACCAGAAATGAATAAACATAGAGGGAGAAATCATTTGCTCCTAGAAGTAATGCTCTCTGTGGAGTAAATAGACACTAAGTAAATGTACTATGACTTACATTTGCTGTGATTTGCACTGATTTTCTTCCAAGGCAGTACAGCAATATGCTACCCCTGGCTAATGAGGTATTCTGAAATATCTCTCTCACTGTGTCTAAATGCGCATGTCTCAACAGCCAAAGGATATTTCCTGAGTTTGGGTGGGGCAAGCTGAAGGGAGGAAAACAATCAAACAAGTACATAAATGTTGTTATAAACATTGGAAGGTAGAATTTTCACTCAACTCACCTAAACTCCAAAGAAGAACACAGATCCTATAATAAAAAAACTGATTTATTTACTGTGTTTTCTCTCTCTTGAATACCACAACCATGAGGATATAAGCCGTACCAAACGCGGTGCTCATCCTTTGCATGAGCAAATTCTCACTTTTCTCCTTAAATTAGAAAATAAAATGATGGTATGCAATTTTAATTTTAAGTAGCTCCAAATATTTTTTTTTGTTCTCCTAATGCTAGGTTCAAGATGCTGCACTGAATTTCGTGTTAAATACCTATCCATTTGCAAGGCAGATTTAACCACCTGAACATATATTTCTCTCTCAAGTATCCTTGTAAATAGCTGAGCTTTGATCTGTTACATTGGTCAAAAAAACACCAATTTTTCTTTGAGGTTTTGTTGGACATTGTTGAACTTCACTATGCTCTAGTCTAAGCAGTTTAGGCAAAGTGTGAATACCTGTGAGAGTATGGCTTTCAGCTGCATGGATTTGGCCTAAAGCCATTAATTTCCTCCCTGTCTTCCCTCAAGAAACATAATGACCAAAAAATATATTGGATGTGAAGTGAACTGTAATTTTTCAAAATGCTGGAATGGGAGTCAACAGCAAAAGAGAGGCTTTGAGTTTCTATCGACGGGATGTAATCAAATCCAATTCATTCTACTTTATGTTTTATGTGGATCTACCTGTGAATGACTAACCAGTCTGAATTACAAAGAGATTTCCCACTTGCATTCTTAGCACATGACAAAATCCTTATCACATTGAAGAGAACAGGGGCAGTTTCAAAGGACTGTGATTTCACAATATCTATTGGCACTAAACCCCCAAAATCATTGTTGAAGATGCACAAAAATCATCATTCTCTATCCATAATCACTAGTAAAAATATAAAGGATAAGTTCAGAAAGTATAGTAGAACTATTTGTCAGCAATGTGAATAAAAATAGAGCATTGCCATTCTTTTAGAGAATCTTGCTGAGTTTTCCAATGCAGATCAACACCATGATGCATCATAATGGCTTTCATAAAATTGTTATGGCACTACTGAAACTTCACTCCTGTCCATCACTTACAGACTGCCCATACTAATGCCTGGCTGGATTACTTGTCATCTTCTATCCTAGTGCTAGAAACCGTTTCCTGGAGAGTATGGCCATTTTTCTTTGTTATGCCAGCTACTACCAGGCTAGACTGGAAAACGACACACTTCATCTTGCAAGTGACACACAGTACTGTGTGCGTTAGAGTGGTGCCCAGGTGTCCTAATGGGATCAGAGGTGAATTCTGTTCAGCATCAGAGAACCACAGTGTGAGGCCATAGGCTTACTAACTGTACAAACAAGAAGGAAAGAGGACAAAATTAGGGTCTATTTCCTCTATTAGGAAATAGATGTACATGGAGGGAGATGGAGAGACTGGACCATGGCCACATAGCATCTAAGAAGCATTGAAAAGGCTGTAAATCAGTCTTATTTGCTACTAGACCTGTATTTCTCATTCACTGCTTCATGAACTGTTCTTAACCTAAGACATTGGCAGGAAATCCACAAAATCAAGCTAAAAAGAGTACACGGGTGATTGCTTATGCATTCCAAATTAGAATATCAAGGGCAAAATACAGCTTTAAAAAAAGGAACATTCAAATTTTAGTGTAATTTTATCACTGATGAGACACAACTCTTCCCAGGGCTCGGGTAGTCTCCTTCTCCTCCTAAAGAGTTTTGCCTGAGCTGCTGTGCAGCATCCATGCCAAGACAATTAAAAAAAAAAAAGGGGGGGGAGCCTTCCCTTTTACTAGCATTGTTTTGTTGCACTATGACCCACAATACAAATAGAAATTTTTTTGGAGGTGCAAGAAAACCCACACTCTATGGCAAAGCAATGCACCTGGCCCTCGGACTTTTTTACTAAAATGCTGATGTGTGCCTGAGACTAGAGAAGGGGACAAGAGAAATATTAACGTAGACTGTTTTTGAAATCATATTTAGATGAAATGTAAACAACCTGTGTTTTACATTATAGAAAATTAAATGGTGTGTTCTAATAATTGCAAGTAATTCTAAATAATCTGGCTTTGTTTTACACAGTTTGAGACAAACCTGCCCGTGCCAGGCCCCTGACTGGAACACTTGTGAAAACTGCAGGTGTTGCTGCATGTCTTAGCTCAACACTATTGCTCCTTAGAGGATCTCTCACAGTGACACTGAGATGACCTGTACTTGTAAGACACAAACAGAGGAGCATCAGCCCTGTTTCCTCTGGGGATGGAGTCACATCTTGGGTGCCCTCCCTGCTTTCTGCTTGTTGCAGTCTGCAGCTAACGACCCAGGCTGTGCTCCCATCCAGATCTGGACCCAAAATGCCCAAGTCAGACATGAACGCCTAGCAAATATTCAGCTACACTCTCATCGTTGATTTTGCAGGTTCTGTTCTTTCAAATACCTGACCCTGGCTTTCCTGCAGTGAAGTAAAACATTAGTTATACAATATCTGCATGGACCTTGGGAAGAGTTTGGGCTCTGTTTGGGAGTAGTCGAGATCTGGCTGCAAAGTTACAGACAGATCACATTATGGTAAATTAAATAAAGCGTTATTTAGGAATCTTATTATATTGTTTACTATTTATTGTATTACGCTATATATTATATGACATGATACTACATCATGTTATTATTTAGGAATTACTGGTTTTAGAATAGACTTCTTTAATTGTCAGTCTCTCGCATGATGCCTTGTATTTTTTTCTTCTACCCGAGCAGCCCTGAGGGAAAGAACTTGGGAGTGTTGGTGAAAGAAAAACTCAACCTGACGCAGCAATGTGTGCTTACAGCCCTGAAAGTCAACCATAATACTGGGCTGCATCAAAAGCAGTGTGACCAGCAGGCTGAGGAAGGTGATTCTGCCCCTCTGGTCTGCTGCCATGATCCCCATCTGGACCACTGAGTCCAGGTCTGAGGTACCAACATAAGGACATGGATCTGCTGGAGCAAGACCAGAGGCGGGCCCAGAAGGACAACCAGAGGAGCACCTCTCCTAGGAAGACAGCCCGAGAATTGAGGCTGTTCAGCCTGGAGAAGAGAAGGCTCTGGAGAGACTTTCTAGAAGCCTTACAGTACCTCAAGGGGCTACGAGAGCTGGAAAGGAACTTCTTCCAACAGCATGTAATGATAGGACAGGAGGTAATAAGGTTAAACTGAAAGAGGGTGGGTTAAGACTGGATATTAAAAAGAAATTCTTTACTCTGAGGGTGGGGAGACACTGAACTGAATGGGGCATTAAGCAACCTGATCTAGTGGAAGGTGTCCCTGTCCATGGCAGGGGAGTTGGAACTGGATGATATTTAAGCTCCTTTCCATGACTCTATAACAAAACCCATTTCCTCTATAACCACCTATGTGTTGTGGGTGTGTTGTGGGTGTGTTGTCCCTACCTCATGACAGAGAAATTCAGCTTCAAAGGAGAGCACAGCGCTGTGGCAAGTGTTTTGCAATGTCTGTGAGGCACCATAGCACTTCAGACAAGCACGTTTCAATGTCATACCAAACAGAAGTCAAACACTACTGAATATATTTTCTGAATGTTTCTTTTCACTAAGATTGTTGTCTTCCTCCCATATTTTTTATTTCTCTAGATAAAGAATGCAGACTGCTATTTCCATGCCAGACTTTTCTTTTGTGCACCAGAGATATGAAATGGTCTTTCAGCTCACTTAAATACATCTTTTTAAAATATATAGGCATACTGTTCATAAGGATTTTTTTCTCAAAAAGCAAAATCCATAAATGAGAAATCCATTCTCTCAGGACTTTTAAATTGTACTGTTGGTGACTAGCCCTAGATATTTTGCACTATCTGTAAGTTTGCCTTTTAAGTCATTTCCAAGATATCAAATTTGACTCCTGACAATTGTTGGATGATTGAGTGTCAAATCTTAACAGCTGCAGAAGGACCATGGAAATAATTGTGTTGAGCAAAACGTGACATGAGCAAAACATGACATGTCCCAAGAGAGTGGTGCATTTCTTGTGGGATGAAGCAGATCACACAGTCAAAGCCTTCCTCATTGCAGAAAAGGTAGAGAATAGCTTATTTTAGTTTATTTTTAGCTTGTTTGTCTATCTGTAGGAGACTGGGGAGTGGCACAAATGCTCTCATCTGGTTCATAAATCAGTCTTTTCTAACTATATTTCATAGTCATAGTTAGACTGCAACCAGAAGATAAACCAGCCAGTCGTAAGTTTTCTTAACTATCTCAATCCCATATTTCAGTCATTTCTACGGGGGAACAGATAAACAAACAAACTAACAAAAGACGCAACCAAACAACAACAATAACAGCAACCCAACAAAGCCAACCCCAGACTACAAAAACAGCAAACCAACAGCCTTATTTTTGTGGTATCACCATCTATCATTTTCTATTACTTTTCTACACATGAGTAATGTAGGATGTTTTGCTCGGTTTGGACAGTCGGGATGGATGGAGACGAGAGATCTCTGAAGTCAGGTCTTAGAGCATGAGGTTTATTGCGAAGGGCATGGGTACAGGGGGCCTGCTTGGAGCTGCCAGCCGCAGCTAGAAGCAGGCCAGAAAAGCAGGAAGCAAGAGAGAGCAAGAGAGTGAAGAAGAAGAAGTGTGTAAGAGAGCGAGGTTCTCGTTTACAATACAATAAATCTTTTTCTGTGTTGAATATTCTAATTTTCATTAACCAATCTAGTACAAGATACAAATCCTATAACACTTACATACAGCCTGTAAGAATCATTGCACTACCATACTGCGTTATATTTTAAACCCTAAAAACTACTCTTTGGACCCCTTCTGCCAAGCTAGTAGGGTCTGCTCTGACCCTTGGACCTGTCTGCAAGCAGAGGGTATTGTTCAATCAAAGGGGGATTACCTTCAGCGGCCATACCATTGTTTTCCAGTTGTTCAGTAACTAAGGCCTGGTATCTCAAAGTATGCTTTCATTTCAATCTCGCTTATAGTTTCCATATTCTCAGCATCTTTCACCAGGCAATAAGGCTTTCCTGTTTCATCTTCCCCAACAACTAATGACACATCCAGTAATTATTTTCTGTTGCCAAAAACTATATACCATGTTTACATTTTTCTATACTCTAGTATTGAAAATTAGAGCATGAAAAACAGCATTAATTAAGATGGAGAATGACACCCTTGGGATGCAGTACAAGCAGGAACCCAAAATGTGATTGAATCAAGATAAAAGCAAAATTTGACCATTTTGGATGGATCACTGTCTGTTATATTTTAATCTATACGTAGATTAGCTGTAATTTCAACATTAAAATGGGTAGACGAGGTTTTGAGCTATTCTTATAAAATATTTAGGGAACATTTACCTCACTGAACAGCAAGAAGAGACTGAAGAAGAAAAACTCAGCAAACATAACTAATGGTTTTATCAGAAATTTAGAGTGCAGACACTTAGAGAACAAATTGAAGTCTCATTTCAAACTTTCTAGTTCTCATCTTTACCTGGTGAAGCTTTGCCTCATTCTAAAGTGTTATAAGCACTTCTGAAGGTTATTTGTGATTGTTCACAATATTCTCAGTTGTACTTTGTTAATAGGATTTCTTTTTCCTCCCTTACACTGTAGGGAAAATTTCCTAGTAGGCTCTAAAAAATTTTTTTTTCTCAAATTAAGCACTTTGAAAACCTTTACACATGAAATTTTCAACACCTACTCAACGCATATTAATGAAAAATAAAAATCTATATATTGCAACTCTTTGCAGGCATTTCAACCCTTTGTAACAGCAGACAATAGTAGCTAGATGAATTTTAAAAACCTTGCTAAAAATACCACTCTTAAATCTGTCTTGGTTTGAAAGACAGGTGTCTGCCAAGGAAGGTGGGAACCTCCCTTGGAATGGAGAATTTGACTCCCTTCCATCCAAATTATTGTAATTTTGATATTAAGGGGCTTTCAGGCAAAGATATGGGAAAAGGAACAACAATTCTTTACTGGTATGTATATGTATAACAAGGCAAACAAACAACAACAACGGCAGCAACAACAAACAAAGCCAGAGACCCAACCACAGCCTCTCTCGGCTGTCGGGCCCTTTCCCCTTCGGTGCAGTTCCGCTCACAGCCGGCAGGGGCGCTGGTGGCTCCCGGCCGGGCAGGGCGGCTGCGATGGTTCCCCCGCGCCTGCAGGGGGCGCTGTGGCGCGGGCTCGGTCGTTTCTCTGCTCGTGGGTAATGGCGGCACAGCCGGCGGAAGGGACGGAACAGGGGCTTCCTTTACAAACCCCCTGGGCAGCCAATCCCCCCCCTGGATAGCAAAAGCAGCTGTAGCAGGGACCTTGGAACAGCAAGCTGGAATGGCAGGGATGAGCAAAAAACCCAGAGTGGTAGACGAGATATATCAGAAACTCAGCAGCTTCTCAGCTACTCAGCTGTAGCTGGACCAGTGGGGCATCCTGACAGGCAGGGGGTGCAGGGCTACAGTGTAGCAAAGAACCTGGCAAAGAAACTGCAGGAGCTGGGCAGTGGCAGCCCGGCTCCTGAACATGGCAGGGAGAGGCTGCCTCCTAGGGGAAAGGGGCTGGGGAATCCCGGGGTTTCCCCTGAGGCACCCAAGCAGATGGTGAAGGGTCCTTTAGTGAGGTAGGGTGTTAATAAGGTCCCAGTGCAATGGCCGCTCTTACGAGCAGAGCTCCACTCATGGTAGAAGAAAGCAGCAGGAGCCGGAACCCCACAGTGCTGGTGCATTCTTCCTACAGCCTCTTTCCCCTCCAAATGCCAAGAGAGCAAGAGAGAGTGAGGAGCTGCACCCAGCCCCTTCCCCCAGCCCAAATCTTGCAATATCTCTGCCCTTCCCAGGAGAATATCCCTCAGCTATGATAGTAAAGCCAGGTGCACTCCTCCCCTTCTTTATGGTTACTTCTTTTGTCTCTCTCAAGTACCAGTCGTTATTGTTTCTTAGTAACAAAATGAGAGAAAATTCCCTAAGAGAAAGAAGCAAAAGGAAAAATCATAAACACCAAGACTCTTACATTCTAGAACACTTTCAGGTTTTTTACTTGAGTGAGGATAATAGGTATTGCTAAATTCACTACAGATACCTAACAACAGTTTACAGAGAAATAGAGTCTATGAACAAGTATGTCCTTTACTGAGGTAAAAAGGCACAAAGAACATTTCAAATAGAACTTAATTTCAAACCTTGTACTGAATTTCTTAGGAATGAACAGGGAATTCTTGGCGGTAGGTATGTTAACACTGCTCTGGGTTCCTATTTCAAATACCACAGGTTCAACAAATGGAGTAGTTCAACAGTCACAGTAGTTTAAGTAATGAACAGGAGCTGTTACCAGAAATTACCTTCCTCTCCCTGTAATACAAAATAATTATTGTAGATACACTATTTCATAGCTTATGAATACACATTTGAAATAAACTTCACAATTTGAGTATGCTTTGAGGAAGTCCAACTAGATTCTAGCCAGGAAGCAAAGCAAAACAAGAGAAAGCTACAAAAGAAAGGGACTTTTAATCTTTTCTGTTATTGAAAGCACATCGCTTTTCCCATACAAGTTCAGTGGAAAAAATAGAAAGCTACAAAAGAAAGGGACTTTAAATCTTTTCCATTATTGGAAGCACATCACTTTTTCTAGCCAAGTTCAGTGGGAAAGTACACCTATTTTATGTTTTAGCATATTACTTACTGATATTTATTTGGTTGGCTGGTTGTTTCCTTTTTCCTCTTGATGAGGTTCCCTTCTCAGTGTTCTCTTCTCAAGCCTGAACAATCCCAGCTCCCTCAACCTTTTCTTACAAGAGAGATGCTCCACAAGCTTCATCATCTCTGTAACTCCACTGGAGCCGCTCCAGGAGCTCCATGTCTCTCTTGTACTGAGAAGCCTAAAACTGGACGCAGCACTCCAGATGTGCCTCACCAGGGCTAAGCAGAGGGGCAGGTTCATCTCACTTAACCTGCTGGCAATACCCTTCAGAGTCTTTCCAGAAAAGCCAGAGAAGTTCCCCCCTTTTTCAGATGAAAAGCAGACCTTAATTATTATATTTCCCCAAGATCACCATGTAGGAAATATAGAGAACAGGTCATAAGTGTAGATGTTGCTTTACTCTCCATCATTGCTGGTGTTAGTAGGCTCCAAAATTGTACAGAGACACTTTTGAAAGTCCTCAACAAAGAAGCGGTGTACATATAGCACAATATATCCAGAAGGTCTACATCTGCAGTGCAAATACTTCACAGACAGACTGAGAGTAGAGAAAAATGTGGAAACTTGAGGTTATATCAACGTACCGCAGTTACAGGTTTTCTAACATGGAGATCTAACTTTTAATAGAAAAAATTCTCATTGTATGTATATATTTATTTTGATCCAAATTCCCAGGGACAATCCGTGAGGCCCTTTAAATATAGTAAGAATCTTTGATTTCCATACACTTATGAGAGATAAGGGATCAAATGCTTCATCCATTCTTCCTGCCCGCAGCTTCAATTATAACAGCTACTAGCTATCTCAGCAAGGAGCAATTGCAGGAGTGTTTATTTTCATCAAATGACCTAGCAGGGCAATAAACAAGGTTATCAAGGGGTTTTGAGACACAAGAATGTGCTGTTTACTCCAAGTAAATAGATACGCATAAATGTGCAGAGTTTCATTCCAATTTCTCTTGGTATTTTATTTGTAAAGACTGAATCCATCTCAAATATCAAATTCTAAAATAGCTCTAGACAGTTATATACACAATTCTTCATCCAATTTACTAACAAAACTAGAAGCAGAGGGCTGGGTTCAAGCTACAGTAAATTTCAAATATGCACCATGCAAAGGTTTTCTGACCATATTCTCTGTTATGCAATACAGGATTACTTGTATAAATATTAAGTACACCTAAACATGACTACTTGAATTTTAAAGGTCTTCTGATGAGCTGTCTGGCCACAGGTGCCCTAGCAAACAGTTTCAGCTGGGCTTAGTCCTTTTGCTTGTATGTTTTCTGTTGCCAAAACAAGAGAAAATAAAGGCAAGATTCTCACTTAAGGTCCATAGGGTTGGCTTAAAAATAGAGTGGAAAAGGTATACTTATGTTCAAAGTCAATTTGTTTCTGTCAAGAGCCCAATGCAACGAAACAACCTGGCTAACTCTGTTTAATTTCAATGTCCTAAAATCTCAGCTCTTCCTAAATATGATTAGACTGTACTATAGTTTTGACTAACAAAAAAGACAAAAAGGAATGAATCCTTATAAATTTCAAAATGTCTGCAAGATTGCAGTAGGTTACCTCTGAGACTGACCAAGATTTAAAGCAGATATCATTTAGATATCATGGGAAAAGTGTGACCTTTTAGAAAGTGTAAGTCTAGCCAACACTAAGAAGCTGTGGTATTCTGATCAAGCCTCTTGTTACAAGACTTAATTTGGTCTTGACTCTGGCTAAAACTGAGTGTTCAGTACCACTGAATCAAGGAGGTTTATCTGAGTTGGCCCGGAAGTTTTAGACCAAACAATTTCTCTTTAAAAAATGACATTATTAAAATGAACATCTTTATATAAAATTATGAGAGATATTTTGTTTTATTGAGTGCAAATTTATTGGAAGAAAACTTTCAGCTGAAATTCAACATGTAAATCAAATTCTTATGGGCAAACACTTTTCATTTTGAAGCTATGTTTAGTAAAAATTATTAAAGAAAGACAATGTTGACATAAAAAAATGTAGGTTTGTGATTATCTGAGTAAAATAACTTTATCTTCTCCCCACCAAAAATTCTGTCTCTATAATTTTTTACCATTTTTTACTTTCCACCCTATTTTTATGAGGGCATATAATGTACCCTTTACTAAATGTTCAGGAGATAAAACTTTGGTTTCCTACTTTGTGTATTACTGAATCTTATCTGCTAACCCTAGTTAATTGATTAATACTTAGACAGTAAACCAATACTCATTTGAAGTTTGGTTATGTACCAAACACATGGGACCAACAACTCATTTTTACACTTGTTACATGGCAGGTTAATTTAATATTATTTCAATCTATACTTCATGTTTACTATTCTTTCTAGTTGGAGATCTTTATGTGCTCTTCATGTCTATTATTTTCTCTCTGGATCCTTATAATTTAATTTTGCCTGCTTTCAATTTATTAGCTGCTAATCTGGATGACATGCAGAGCCATGATTTTTCTTATATTTTCTTTCTTTTATTTCAACCTCAAGGCAATATCTATAGTCCTTGTTAGAATGGCTGAGGGACATTTCCCTGCATCTGGAGCCATAAGGTTCCATATGGCATAGCACAGCTCACATCCATATAATTGAAGTCTCTTTTCTTCCTATCAAAGGCAGACTGTCAGAACTGACTGTTGGGATGGTCTTTAACCTATGCATCCTATGAACAGGAATAGAATAGAATAGAATAGAATAGAATAGAATAGAATAGAATAGAATAGAATAGAATAGATGTCACTTGAAAGAACCCTCCAGCAGTCACCCAGCCCAACTGCCTGACCACCTCAGGGCTAACCTAAAGTTAAAACATGTTATTGAATGCATTGTATAAATGCCTCTTTTAAACACTGACAGGCTTGGGGCATTGACCACCTCTCCAGGAAATCTGCTTCAGTATTTCACCACTCTCTCAGTAAAGAAATGCTTCCTGATGTCCAGTCTAAACCTTCCCTGGAGCATCTTTGAACCATTATCACGTCCCATCACTGGATCTCAGGGCAAAGAACTCAGCACTTTCCTTCTTCACTTCCCCCTCAGGAAGCTGTAGAGAGCAATGAGGTCACCCCTCAGCCTCTTTCTCTCCAAATTGGACATGCTCAGAGTCCTCAGATGTTCTTCGTGGGATGCAGTTCCTTCCAGCTCTTTCAGCAGCTTTGTTGCCCTGCTCTGGATGCATTTAAGGAATTTCACATCCCTCTTGAATTGCAGGGCCCAGAACTGCACATGTACTCAAGGTAAAGCCACACCAAGGCTGAATACAGCAGGATAATTACACTTAGACATCTGGTGATTGTCACTGTTCTCCCCACAGACGAGTAGAGAAACAACAGGAAGTCCAGGCTCAGGGATAAATGGAAGCGCTTTAATGATCTCTTAGAAGGCTTTTGTATGTTAGTTCGCAAAAGTGTATTAAATGGCATAAGGTAATTGGGTTTTTGTCATCCACCCCCTAAGGAGATTGGTCAAGTTCTAAGACACTCATCTCTGAATGTTTTTCTAGTTAGAACCATAACAATTCTGCAAAACAACCTGCAGGTGCAAGAAGTTTACAAAACTGTAACATTGTTTTGAGTTACTTGCATGGGAAAGACAGAGCTCTCACCAGATGCTGCAGAGAGCTGGAGAATTTCTCTGCTAAAGCTTTTCCAGCATCCATAGGTGATGCCGTGTTTGATACCCCCAGAATGGGGTTTGCCCTCTGGGCTGACAGGGCTCACTGCCAACCAACAACCCCAGATCCTTTTCTGCAGGGCTGCCCTCCAGCCACTCCTCCCACAGTTTGTAATTGCACCTGGCAGTACTGTATGATATAGTCTATGATGATCTGCATCTACTTCCCAGAGCCAGAATTTGGCATTTTGTCTTGTTAAACTTCATCCCATTAATGCTTGCTGAATGCTCAAATCTATCTAGACCCCTCTGCAAGGCCTCTGGTCTCTCAGGAGACCCAAGAGCACCTCCCAGGTTGGTATCTACAGCAAACCTGCTAATGGTGAATTCTACTATGGCATTGAGATAATTGATAAATACATTGAACAGAACTGGCCCTAGAATTTGAGTCTGCCTATCATCACACATCAAATGTGCCAAGGGAAGCACTATTCACTTCACAGAAGGGATAATCATGAGTTAGCACTCAGGTCCAAGACCTCAGGCCTCAAGTCCAAGGTTATTTCTAAGGAGATACATAGAGTTGTTCAGTAAAGCAAAAGTACCATCAAGGGACTTTTATTTGTTATACAAGCATTCCAGAAAAAGTGGACAGGCAAGAGTCAATTCCCAAAAGCTTGTAAACCAGCAGCAATTTGGCATGTCAGTTAGTAGGATGGACATGTTACTTTTGTGGAGTACCTTCCTGAGCTGCTTCCTAGATCTTGTCACTCTCTGACCCTGAGAGTGTCCCCTGAACAGGGAAAGCATTAGTGACCATAACTTCAGTGCAGCACTTGCTCATTCCCAGGTATAAATGAGCAGGTGGCTGCACCCTGCGCTTTTAATCCATGAAGATAATGTATACAGTATAAATATATATGTTTGATAAGATGTTAAATTTAAAATCTTGTTATTTAAAGGCAATAAACAGAAATAAATGGGCAGATGTAACCTAACTGGTGTTACAATCCAGTTTAAACTCAGAAGAGCAAAGAAAGCTAAGTCTCTGTGTATAAAATGGAAAGAAATTTAAAGGTTTCAAATATTCCCAAAAACGAGATCAAAACCAAACGAGATTAAATGTTGATGCCAAAAAATTGGCTATTAAATATAAAATAAATATTTAATATTTAAATAGATATTTTTATTTAATGGTAAGAGAGGCAAAGAGAAAGAG
>VZRS01001044.1:292383-342114 GCA_013398055.1 Ifrita kowaldi | reverse complement strand
TCGAGCGGATCGTGACACCATGTTAGATGTGACTTGTTCTGTGAGCACTTTAATTTTGTTTTTCATGTAGCTGTAGTACTGGATGCTGTGCCATATAAGGCACTGACAGATAATGGGCCATATACCAAGGCCCCTATAGCCAGAGTTAAATGAACTAGCTTGCTATTCTTAACCTTTTGCATTTCTAACTATGAAATTCAAAAAGTGTTTTGCAGTCAATATTCATGGTCTTTACAACTCTATTTTTCCTCCCAACAATAATTTGAAATAAAAAGGAATGCTGAAGTATTGTTCAGACAACAAACCCTGATAGTTTCTGCTTTGGTAAAAGAGGTTTTTTTTGTTTCTGTTTCAGTTTTGCCTGTATTGGTTGGTTTCCAAGGCAATATTACTCTATTTTCAAACTCTGTTCGCATAAATGTTCAGACAACAATAGAATTTTGACACGTGGGTGATGTTGAAAAGTATTTGATCTCACATGTCAGCATCATTGCTCTCATAATTCCCTTGTTACCCTGCACCTTACAACTGCATAGTTGTCTTAAAATCAGTACATGTCACAGCTTATGGCAAAAGTTACTGCTTTTGCATGCTATTTTTTTTATCAGGATTATCATAATGTGCTCATTTACAACAGCAGGTAGCATCCATTGCATTTCCTCTGCTGTTATTTAACCCTCCCATTAGGGCAGTAGCTGTGGTCATTCTTGTACATAACTGTGAAGAACACAGCCAAGCAAGAGCACATGCTTTCAAGCACTATGACTGGGAGTGTCACAATACACAAGGACTCCTAACGTATTAATCTTTGGATCACTGGTTACCCATTTTTCCTTCTCATGTGTTTAAATGTTCATTTAGCTATCAATTTCATATGATTTTGAAGTAAAAATATCACATTGTTTACAACTGAGAACTTGATCTGTTGTCTTCATTAACTTTCTTTTTTTCCCCCCTCATTATCAGGAGTTTGCCAATCAATTAATTTTCATGTAAACATGTTGGATAGTCATTCAAAGATCTTTCTAAGCTGAACATTATCACACAAAATGATTCAATATTGTCTTACTTGTACAGAAGTGATTGGTCGCAAACAAATCCTGCATTCAGTTTTTGCTTACCAGAATAAACACCTAATGTACAAAAACATGCTGTTTTACCAGGAAAGATATTATTTCGTGTTATAAAGAGTAATATCACTACAGTTTTTGTACTTTAGTACAAAAATAATTATGTTTTCTTTATATTGTAAAATAGCTCAAATACCTACATCCAAGGCAGCAACAAATGGAAAATATATATGAGATTTTACTTTATAAAAAATTAAGCTTGTGTTACTCATTAAAAAACAAAACAAAACAAGAACAAAAACAAACCTTCTCTAAATGAAGCTCTGATTATAACAAAAACTGCCTTAACATCTGTGCATAAATTCATTCACAAGGATAAAAATGTTTTATCCAGACTATCTATTTCAAATGAGTCCCTCGGTGTGAGATATAAAAACAACATAGTTTATCCACAGAAGTCTTGAACAGCCTCTGTAGGCTAAATCAACTGCTTGTGAATATTTTACCATATTTTAAAATTAAAGTGGTATTGCTAGTGTTATATTTGCATTAGACTAATGAAGATAGCCATTTTTCAATGGTAACAAAGTGAAAGAGTGCGAGAAATAGGAGGATGTCAAGTAATTCGTTTTAAGAATATCCTGAGGACCTGATACCTTATTGAATAAATAACATCAAATTACATTCTGCTACTTTCTAATCCTAGAACAGTTTCAGTGTTTGACCTTGTCTCCTCTTGAAAGATGGTCTCTACATAACCTGCCTCCAGTATTCAGAATCTAGACATGTCTTCTTATAGACCATTGATGTTACCTTCCTTCTGTTCTGTTTTTACGCCAACTCCAGCCAGCGGTTGCCTGATTTTAATTGATTTCTTTAGACTTAGTACTGGATTCTCTCTGAATAGTCATTCTGAAATGGCTATTTGTGGTTTAATGAACGAGCCAGTAAGCAATATAGATCATCATCAACAAATACACTGTGTAAAGTGTAAGTACTGTATAATACAGTACTTATGTAATAGACTCCCTCTTACCCTGCAGCCTTCACATGTCTGAACAGCATGAGGGACTGCCTTCAAAGTCTGTGGCAGACAGCTCTGCATCTCAAACCCTTGTAGTGATAGTTCACTTTCTCCCTGGTGTGGCTCAACAGCAAGACACTCAATCACATTTTGGATAGAGCTGTGAGTCTGCTGGGAGAACTAGGACACTTGCTAAGTTTCCCACAGCCCCAGTTTCTGGCAGCGTGGTTAAATAAATATTCTGGATAAAGAATGTCTTGGAGTCATCCAGCGACCTGAAATCACATGTTCTTCACACCAGATAAGGGTAAAACTAAAAGGTAAACTGAAACCCTTATTGATAACCTCCAAAATGGTAATATGTCTAAGAACAGTTGTATAAGAAATAGGTAAAGAAATAAAAACTTTGTTGTTCTGCTTGCGCGGTGACTGTATCAGAAAAGTCTGCCATTCTCTCATGTTTTGGCTTTGCTATCCTGATAAGAAAAGTTGTCAGGTTTTGGTTATACCTTCTCCCAATGCTTGGGAGAACACAAGCCTTTGCAGACAGCTCCTCTTCTGAGATATTTGAGAGTATCAAGGATAGTTTCAAAACAGCTGCTGGTGAACTGCATCCAATGAATAGAAAAATAACCCTTTTGGGTTTCTTTTTTAAGAAGATGAAGAACTGTTGTCTTGGTTTGAAAGACAGGTGTCTGTACAGGAGGGCAGGAGCCTCCCCTGGAATGGAAAATGCAACCCCCCTTCCCTCCAAATTATGATAATTTTGAAATTAAGGGGGCTTTCAGGCAAAGATAGGGTTAGGAATAACAGTTCTTTACTAATACATATAACAAGGCAAACCAACAACAGTAGCTCCGGCAGTAGCAGGAGACAGAACCACAGACCCAATACCAGTCTCTCTCGGCCGCAGGCCGTGGGCACTTTCCCCTCTGGTGCAGTTGCGCTCACAGCCGGCAGGCCCGGGGTCCCGGGGAGGGGAAATGGATGAAAGAGCTTCACAGACCCTCCGGGCAGCTGATCCCAGGTGTCCGGCCGGACCCTCGGGAACAGCAAGCTGGAACAGCAGAGGCGAGCACAGATCCCAGGTGGCAGACAAGATGTATCAGGAGCTGCAGCAGGAATCCCGGGGTTTCTCAGGTAGAAGGAAGAAAACGGCCGAAAAGCAGAAAGGTTCTGACGAACTGCGTCCGAGCCCGGCCAGCACCAACAGCCCCGACTCCACCCAAAACCAGGTGAAAGACCAGTAGTCCCAGCGACCCCCCACCCTCTGTGGCAAGGTCCTTTTGTGTGGCTTAAGCACCGGCAATTTATTGTCCTGGCAACAGTATGGGGAAAATTCTTTAAGAGAGAAAAAAAGAACAAAACAGAAGGGGAACTCCCCAAAACCCCAACAACTGTACAGAGACACATCAGCATTTAGGAGGACCATAGGGATGGACAAAGGAGTGAAAGGCAAATCCCTAAAGTATCTTTTACCAAAAAAAGAATGATGTTAGCTTTTCTGGTACACTTTATGTATGTTTTTAACATTTAATTAACTTTTTGAAAGAGGTACTGCTCACTTCAGGTTTTTTTTTACAGTAAATAGATGTAAAAGTAATAATTGATCCCAAACAAATCTCTTCTTTGGGAGGACATTAGAGTTCACAAATTGGAAAGAAAGAAAAAAAGAAAGCAAAAGTCAAAGTCCTGAACAAGTAAAAAAGAGCTAAGTTACACAATATGTGAGCATTCTCTGAGCTGCTGGAGTTTCTTATCTCTCATTGGACATACAGATTCATATGAGGATTGAACAAAAAGGCACAAAAGAAGAATGAGGAAGAAGAATATTTTATTAAAAATAAAGTAGAAATTCAATTTTCAACTTTTCCCCTATCTTTTTTTTTTTGTTTTATCTTCCACAGCAGAAGGAGGTATGCACAAGCCCTATTAAACTATTCACATCTATATCTTTAAATTCAAAATTAATGACTCATAATTGTGCTACAGTAATCCACTTTAGGACATGATTGACACTTAAAAGCTGTGTCCTGATTAGTTATTTGGTGCTTTGGATTATATTATAGCTATTCACCAACTTTCAGCAATGTGTCTTTGTAACATAATCGCTAATAACTCCATGACAATCCTAAAGCTATGATGAATAAATTAAATGGATGCAGTAAGTAGTAATTGCTTCTTCTGTTTGTGTCCTTCCCATCTCAGTATTTAGCTTCTAGATAAGTCTTTTCAACTTCAGTTTCATTTTTTCACTTTGCTTCTCCATCCCTTGAACATTTAACTTCCCATGATCCATGCCTGGTAAAAATTAAGTTCTGTATGATTCAACAGAGTCTGACTGTACCGGAGCTCACAGTCTTCTGAGTCTTGGATTATGATTTCTCAGAGCAGAGCTCCAGCAGCACACAGCAACCAGGAACAACAACCCAACCTTGGCTCCTCCCAGGGCTAGATTTATAGGGCTTGTGCCCACCCTGCAGCTACAGCTGTTTGTAGGAGGTTAATGAGCACTTTAGGTTGAGGTGGCCTGAACTCTATTTGAATAACAATTGAGTTCAGGTGTTGAGTCTGGTCCTGAGTGAGAGCTTGGCTAGTGCACACCATCAGGGTTTAAATACATATTACTACAATTCCCCCTTTTTCTTTTTGCACTAGCCAAACTATATTTAATATATTTTTTAAATCTTCTTTTAATTATATTTTAATAAATGACAATTAAATTATTCTTTTTTTTCTCACTCCATTTCTTTTCAAGACCTTTAAGTTAGTTTTTTCNCAACCTTGGCTCCTCCCAGGGCTAGATTTATAGGGCTTGTGCCCACCCTGCAGCTACAGCTGTTTGTAGGAGGTTAATGAGCACTTTAGGTTGAGGTGGCCTGAACTCTATTTGAATAACAATTGAGTTCAGGTGTTGAGTCTGGTCCTGAGTGAGATCTTGGCTACTGCACACCATCAGGGTTTAAATACATATTAGTACATCTGACTACATAAAAATTGCATTATTTTCTCACATAGGCTAAACTAAAAAAAAAAAAAAAAGCAAAAGTGCTGAATGCTTGAGGTTGGAAAGAACCTTCACAGTTCATCTTGTCCAAACCCCTTATTCAAGCAAGGCCACCAAGAGCCAGAGGCCTCAGACTACATCCGGGCAGCTTTTGAAAATCTCCAAGGATGGAGACTGCACAACCTTTCCCAGCAATCTGTGCCAGTGCTCAGTGCTGAAACTCACACCAAGTCATGTGAACCTCTGCTATGCTTCATACATTCCACTGCTCAAGGATGCTACAAGGACAAAGCGCTTCCCACAAGCATAGCTATTATCAGGAGTCTTCCATGTTTAACAGCACTACAGATATGAAAAATAACATGGAATCCATTTCCTATAAATGATGTGGGATGTATTAGACTAGGCTCCTGCCCTTCGAGAGGGGCATAGGATTTGTGACCTGAATATCAGACGGCTGTAGGAACGTGAGGGATAAAACTTCTTTTTGTATTTGAAGAAGCGGTGATTTTTGATGCCAAATTATTATACAGGTTATAAATACTATATATTTAAAAGTGGCAATATAAACTTTTTTTAGACTTACAGGGAACTTTTAATATGAAAAAAAAAGTTCTGATTAGACCAAGGGTTAACCAAATGAGTAACTGTAAATTAAGGGAAAATTATTGCAGGAAAATTAAAATTCATTAAATTATACAATGCAGATACCTTCCTTGCTGACAATTTAGGTGGATAAGGAAATTTATGTTTCCCAGTGGAACTGAGGGGGACAAGCTCTTTAAATACACAAAATGTCACACCAAAGAGATTTACTTTTGGTTTTTTTTGTTATTTCTGTTTGTTTGTTTGGTTGGTTTTTTTTAAGTAAAGAGTGTGTGTGAACAGTGAGAGGTAGAGGGCATTCAGAGCTAAATAAGTTGCTTTGAACCCCAAGTCTCAAAATCTAACACCAGCAATGCAACTAAGGAAAATTATGTAGAGCAAAGAGCACTGTCTGGAAGTGAAATTTTAACTTGAATGATTATTTGGATATTCTTTATGTGTAATTTTTGTTTCTTTAATTTGTAACTCAGCAGTATTAATTTTCTCCTCCTCTAGATGTTTATTATTCAGTTTATATATAAGCTAGTATTTCTGACATTACTTTATAATCTATAAAGTGAAAAAGCATGGGGGAAAATTTAATTCATTCTACTGTAATAGTCTAAATTAGGTCAGAGGAATTCTTCACTAGAAATCTCTGTTTCTCTGAAGAATAGCAACCAGAGTAATTTTAGACATCTACACTACTGTCATGGTTTAGCCCCAGCCAGCAACTCATCCCCACACAGCTGCTTGCTCACTCTCCCTGCAGTGGGATGGGGAAGAGAAAGAGAGGGGTAAAAGTGAAAAAATTCATGGGTCGATGAGATAAAGGCAGTTCAACAGGTAAAGCAACAGTTCCGTGCTCAAGAAAAGAAAAACAAGGAATTTATTCACAACTTCCCACGGGCAAGCAGGTGTTCAGCCATCTCTAGGAAAGCAGAGCTCCATCACACACAACGGGTACTTGAGAAGACAAATGCCATCACTTCAAATGTACTCCTTTGCTTTCTCCTTCCCCCAATTTTATCTGAACATGGCGCCGTATGGTACAGAATATCCATTTGGTCAGCTGCCCTGACGGTGTCCCTTCCCAACTTCTTTTGCACACCCAAAACTCTCTGCTGAGCTGGGGTGTGAAGCAGAATACCCCTTGGCTCTGGGTAAGCACTGGTCAGCTATAACAAAAATATCTCTGTATTATCAATATTTTTCACTGGAAAACCAACACAATCCCCTACTAGGTACTATAAAGAAAACTGACTCTATCACAACCAAATCCAGGACAATTGCTGATATTTTATGTGAGGTGGATGCCACACCAAATAAAGCTTCTTTTCTGTTTCTCTATTACATGTGTGTGGTACCAGTAGTCAATAAAAAGAAGGATGTCCTAAGAGACCTGATCCCATTTACATAATTCAAAGAGCTGGAGTATGCCTCCTGCCTGCCTGTAGTGTGCAGTCGTGTGTTAAATCTTTCAAGATCACAATCCATCTAAACCATGGCTTTTTTGCAAAGCTTTGAAGACAGCGGAGGTACTACAGAGACACTTTTGACAAATGCTGCTGTAATATTTCATATTTAATGTGGTTAGATTTCTTAACTGGTGATGTAAAATAAGAGTGTAGGATCACTATTAGTCAAATCCTATAATGTTAGGAGTTACAATATAAGGAAAGGTAGAACATAATCGCAGTCGTTTTAATATGTATAGATTAAAAAAAAAAACGACTGGCAGAAGCTAGTGATTAGTCTATTATTTTTAGGGTTAAAACTTTCAAGTACATTGTCATAATGTGATGTAACAATGACTGAAGCATAAACTGCCTCAGTAATTTCTCATAGAAGCAAAATTCTTGCTAGATGAAACTTAGCAAAAGTTCTCAATGATTTAATTCTTCTCTTCCTTTAATGATGCTAAACAGCCAGCTGTTCCTAACTGAAGAAGAATAGAGTGAATACAGAAAATTTATGAAACATAGGTTTTCCTTTTCAAGTAATTCTTTAGACCTTCTTTAAATTGCTTCCTAGTCTGATAGCAAGAAAGAGTTGATAATCTTTAATTAATTTCTGTTTTGTGTAGTCAATGTAGAACTATAATATCCTGGTTAATATTTTATAGCATATATTGAAACACAATATTTTTCTGTGATTCTTATGTCTAATTCTTGAAACTGTCTTGCTTTTTTGTTAATTATTCCAGTGCATTCGTCCCTGAAGACGTACATCATTGACAAACATTTTTTTAAAAACTTTGTTGTTGTTGTTAAATTACAAGCAAGCTAATATTAATCTGAAACCTAGCTCAAGCAAACACATAACACTTCAGACCGCAGCAGCTGCAAGAAGACAGCAGAAGCCAGAATCAACAAATTATACAGCATTCTGCTTGCACTTCTCTTTCCCGTGGCTGCTAGTGACAATTCTGCATCATTCAGCTGGGTGGGAGGGAGACCAGATTTGTGATGAATAAAAGAGCTTTGTTCAGATCAGGAAATCTGTTATGGTAACTACTGTAAAATCATCACAGCAAAAAGAATCATCAGAAAACAAATTTGTTTTGTATAAAGGCCCTGTGAAGCATATGTGATGGGTTGGGTTTTGCTGTGGTTTTTCGTTGTGTTTGGTTGGGGATTTTTTTAGCATTAGATGTAATTTTCAGAGGAAAGAAAAATAAAATAATTCATCTTGCCTCATCTGAAAACATGAAGTACAATCTCTAAGATTCTCTAAGCTTAAGTGTGTGGTTGTACTCCACAACTTAAGTAATATTTCACATAAAGATACAGAAAAATTCTTGTCGATACTTTTGGAAATCAGGAATTCCGTGTATGCTTGACTTGAGTTGAAGGAACTTCTGAAAAAGTAAATAATCAACAGATTCTGAATATTCACAGTTTTTTAAAAAGTGTTAACCAGTTTAACCATCTCTGCAAAGGATTTTTCATCTTTAGACATTTTGGTCACTTTATCTATATGCCTCTTGCAACAGATTCATTTCTATGGATTAATTCTTTTAGATGAGTGTCATGGTTTAACTGCAGGCATCAGCCATGGAGTTGTGTGCGTTTTGACATTTTTGTGGAAATATTATGGACTGTTCATTCATTTACCATGTCCTCATTTTCAGGGCATGGTTCCTACTCTTCTCCAGTGACATATTAAATTGCTTCACTCAGGGGCAAGAAAACCAAAAGAAAAAAAATTGCCTACCTAAATATGATAGCACAATATTAGTCATATAAATGATATTATTAAACATAAAAGCCCTGAGAAAAGACAAATTATTTTCTAGTCTTGAAGCCTACGAGGGAATTTTGTAGTCTTGAAGTCTCTTCCTGTCATACACAGCATGAAATTTAAAAATACGACCAAGTCAAAGCAACAGTTCCTGCATTTTGTCAGGCATAGAGGATATGTGGAACTTTCTTATGCTGGTTAATTGTTAGATGTGCATCTCCATTTTAATGAACTTACATATATTTGGTTCTGACAAATAGCCTGGTGAGAGTAAAACAGGAGCCAATTGTTGGATGTTTTGACATAAGGAGATATGAAAAATATTCCTGCATAATGTATATTATTTTATGCATTAGCATCATCTTCTTTCTCAATCTTCCAAATTTACTGTTTTATTTTGTGTGAAGGAGAATGTTTCATATCAAACAAATGAAATCTAGGGGGAATTCATTCTGGAAAGAAGAATTTGAGGAAATAAAATCAGTTCAATGGCAATAATTTTCCAGTCAAGTCATCAATCAAAATTCAGTTATTCACATATTCCTATCTGGTTGTTCATGGCTGCTCTACTGCTGGAAGCAGGAATGATTCTCTGCAGTTGCTACTAAAACTGCAAGCCTAGTACAAAGTGTTCCTTGTTTTACTTTAAAACTCTATTGCCAACCTGAGTTTCAAGCACTGGGAGAAGTTAACAGCTATTTCTTTTCCAGCTTTAATTTTGTACTACTGCCCATCAGAGATGGAAGCATAAATTAAAAAAAGAAATACTGTATTTTTTTATTGTAGATTTTATCTTCAAGGGTTCAAAGACCAAACTGTTGTTTATGTATGCACTTCATCCTGCTCTTGAAAATTAATGATTCTTCTGTGAGACAATTCAAGTAAAGAAATAGTGAAGAAATATGGTGGATCACTTCTGGCAAATGAAAATATGAAGTGGTTGTGTTCAGAAAAATGAATAAAGGTCTCAGAATTATTAATTGTGCCACAGATGCTACTGCTTCAGAAAGAGAATGGTGCATTAACAAGAAGCATAAGAGACTTTTTTTTGAGATATATTTCTGAATGCAAAAGGTTGCGTATGAGAAAAAGCTCAGAAAGTGCTTGAAGAAAAATGGGTTTAGGGTTACAGAGGCCATTGGAAATATGGTTTTGGGGATGCATGTAATATAAGTTAAAGACAAATAATTTCAGTCAGAAAAAAAAAGCTATTAGGAGGAGGAAAAGTTATGAATAGAATACCTAAATGTACTTTTGTGCAAGGAGAGGGGTAGCAAGAAAACCCTGCTCTAAACATCACTACCTCATCTCAGTTACAGGATGGTAAAAACATTGGGAATGGTTACCCGGGAAGGCTGTGTGGAATTTCTGCCCTGGTGATGTTCAAAACCAAGCCAGTGAAGACTGAACAACCCACTCTAACTTTGAAGCCAGCCTGCTTTGAGCATAAGATCGGACCAGATGACCTACAGGAGCTGTTTCCAATCTAAATTATTCTATTATACTGTGATTCAGCTTGTCACAGATTGTTCTGAAAAACTTGGCAGGATAAAAGTTTTAAGAAATTAACATAGTGTTCCCTGAAATAAATTTTTAAGAGTGTTTAAGTATATAGGGAACACATGACAGTTGAATAAAGATTTCAGTTCTGTAAGAAATTTTACATTTTCAATGCTCCTCCAACCCCATACAGAACTAAAAAGCCAAAAGAACACTTCTTTTAGTATTCCAAAAAGCAAAATTCTGAAAGTAGCAGCAAAAAGATTGTTCATAGAGATCAAAAAGTCTTGATTTGCAGAACTTTTTTTCACAATACTGTAATGTTGTATTAAAATGTAATCCTTAATTCCTTCTTTCAAAAAAAATCTAAAGACAATAGTCTCATTGTATCAGAGAATTCCTTTAAATTACATTCCATGCTTAAGTGAGGGCTATCTTAGAGAAGTTTGCATCCTAATATGACTGAATATCTCAGTTGTTCAGTCATCATCAGTCATGATTACTTTTCTGTTAGTTTGGCAATGAGGTAAAATACTAAAATGTCTGTGCTAGAAAATCTGATACCCCTGTATGAATGCACAGCAGGGCATTTAGCATAAAAGTGCCAAAATCATTATAACTTATTGTTATACCTACTTAAAAGTTTAAATAGGTGTGTGTATATATAATGAAACAATGCATCACAGTAGAAAATTGCTTGAAGAGCTGCCTGAGACCTAGGGAAATTCAAAGTTTTAGGATCCTTGCACTTTTGGAAATGAGATCTGAAAAATCTTTATTCACATCCTCCCTCACAGACATACCTAAAAATTTAAGATATTACGAGACTTAGAATAATTTAAGATATTTAGAATAATTTAAGATATTACGAGACTTTTGTTTAACTTAAATGATAACTTGGAAATCACATTCAGCATAATAGATTTTATGAATTTCACCACAGTAGACTTTAGGTAATTGGTATTTATTTCTCTTCCATGAGTTCTAGGCATGTGCAGCTAACACACTTGTAAATTTGCCAAACTAAGTTGAAATTATGTGCCTGGAAAACACATTGGTGGACACAAGATTTTACAAAACTGTGCATTTATGGCTGCATGAAACTACTATTAAATAATCACAACAACAACAGCAAAACAATTCTGTTTCCACATGATGCCTACCATTGAATAATATGGTCTTTAGTGAAAAAGTTGGTAAATTTAAAGTGAGTACCAGCAGATCGACATATATGTAATTAATGCTTCAAACAAGCATGAAAAGTGCAATTTAATATAGGACTAATATGCTGAATTTTATCGCACTGCATTACTTAGAAGATTGATAATATAATAGTTTTTTCTCTGTGGTTGTAGCCTAAAAATACCAAAAACCTAATTGCAAGAAAACAGATATTCTCTCCTTCACTACTGACTGCTTTGTGATACAATATTTCATAATATAAGCCATCAGAGGCTAATGGTGTGTCCCTTTTTTGAAGAAGAAAATATGAAGTTTTGCTGCTTGTAAAGTTACTTAAACAGCAAAAAAAAAAAATCAGTTTTGTAAGAAATTACTGTGATGAATAAATTGTGCATTATATGTTCCAATCAGGGCGGAAAAACATAATCTTAGGAAAAAACTCATTGGTAGTCACAATGTGTTCTGAGTTATATATTGTGTAGAAATTGGTCTGTCTCTAGCTTGTTATTAAAAGCAAAAAAAAAGAGAGAGGAAGTAAGTAAAAAGCATTTTTCAAGTGCTAGCAGCTGCAAAAAGTGTGTATTATCTCAAAGAACGTTAGACTGAAGCAAAATTTCAGCCTTTCAGGGTGTGACATTGTTAGTCTGCTTTATGTAATGATAATCTGAAATGATTAAAACCTGAAAGGCATGCTTGTTAACTTTTAGATATAAGATCTTTATTACTTTACCTTGAATCTTTCCAGATGAAACTAAAGAGCAGAATAGCTTAAAAGATATATTTACCCGTAGATAGTAGCCACCTACAATCATTGAAGTCTCAGTGACTGAAATCTAGGCGGTTTTTTTTGTATTTGGACAACTTTTTCATATTTACAATATGTGAGGAGTAGACATTACCCTGTGTTTTGTGTACTGTCTATGGCTGCTTCATCTAGTGCTCAGTTGTGATTCCATCTATAAGCTGTGATGCTGGTCTAGGCCAGAGCACCATCTTCTTGAGGATGGAGTACAAATGCCCAGATTCACCAAATTTTCTGTGCTCAATTTAGACAGTAGGAGGTAATGCACTCTCTTCTGTTATTCCATTCATCTTCTCTTTTTTGCAAGGCAAGATAAATTAGACTTACTCTTTAATAACAGTATTCCCAAGCCAGATAAGATTATGTCTTTTAAGTTCAGATTCTATCTTCTGTTAAGTTTCCTGTTCATGTGCTCAGCTTGTGTCAGTACCAAGAACTTCATTATCTATTAACATTGATAGCTCCATTTGAATCTATCCAGAGTATTACATTTTTAAATTTAGCCTTTAATTCCATTGTTCCCTTAACTTTTACTGTAGTGAAAATAATTCATGTTTTTAGAATTCATCATGAAAAAAAATCTGCCTATATACCTTGTGGTCTTTCTTCCTCAGTGGCTCCTTGTGTGCAAAATCATTAAGCAGATTCTTAAAATGAGTAGTAGTGTAGACAGATAATTTTTGCTTTCCTTTCCCAATGGGTATGAAGGCAATGTGAGTCTGGTAGGGCTGGGACATTCGTAACAGCCACAGTTCCCAGCTGTTTTTTCCTGTAGGAAGGATAAGGCACTGGAACCGTGGAGGAGTAGATAAGATATCTCAGTTACCTCAAGAGACTAAAATTGTGCTTTAAAATATTTTTTTTCTCAAAGTGAAGCTGTCTGTTTTAAGAAAAAATTATGAGTGAAGACGATTGATGAAGCATGTCACCATCAAATTCTAACAAGAGAGTGAAAAAGCAGTTCTCTACAAAATAAACTGAACTACTGTTCAAAGTGGAGAACTGAGATGAGTGACAGTGATGATTTCAAAACTAGAAGGGAGGAGCTGAGGCAAATTTGAATCAGGCAGTGTAGCAATTATTTTGAATGTGGCAAGGATAAATTAGAAACATATTGCTGAGAAAGAAGCATATTGCTGAGGGAAAAGGCTGTAGCTGAGATCATCTCAGTAGTGTTTCAGGCAGACTGATATTTAAAGTCTGGGGAGGGAGGTACTTCAAGCCAAGTACTTCAAATACTGTGCAGTCAACAGTTTATTTTACCAACCAAGCCAGATGCGCTTTGATAGAAATGTTAGAGTCTGGCAAACTTGCTTGAATGTGTCCTGCAGCTGCTGGAGTTTTTAAAGGGATGAACAGGCTGTAGTCAACTCAAAGACGGATAATTTTGACCCAAAGGTGCAGTGACAGCTTAATGTGCCAACCATGTCAATGTAGATTTTGTAGTAAAATAAACTATTTGCTTTGAATTTTTAAAATTTGAATGGATTCAAAATGAAGATAAACTCTGGTATCTTTTTGGTTAATAGTGCCATCAAAAAAAAAATCTTACCATGGGGACAACTTTATCTAGTTAATATTTCAAATTCATCTCAAGGATAACAATTTTTATTGGAGGAAGTTCATAATTCCTTATATCTGATTTTTACTAAAAAAGTCAGACCAGTTTTCTGAGTAAAAAGAGCCTATAGCATCAGTAGGTAATGCAAAAAGCTCTGAGCCAAGACACTGCTAAGGCAGCAAATGGTACAGGAGAACATGCCAAGGAATATGAGCTTCATAACAAAGTGCAGCCATCTTTTAAGTGATTCTGAATGTGTTAGAGTTGGCAATTTGCATACATACTACTATCCAAACTTACTTTTACCCTTGTGCCTTTTGTTCAGATCAAATGCCCTGCACTGAATGCAGTGATGATCTGCTACACAAGAAATGACAGTCATTGTGACAAACACAAGAAGAATTTGTACAGAAGTGTTTCAAAAATAATCTGCTAAAAGGGCAAGATGGTATTAACTAACTGTGTAAGGAAATAAAAGGGCAAAGGAAATAAAAGAATTAATGAAACTTAATTTAAGGACCAAGAAGGAACTTTATGGGGTTCAATACAAGCTACATGGAAAAAGAAACCAAAAATTCAGAATGACTAGAGGTAGAATTTCAGGCAGTTTTCACTGGAAAAATCCGGTAGCTACAGAAATGAGAGGAAAAAAATTCAGCTACTTTATAGGATCTTATACATGATTTGTATGCATGGGGGAACATAAGGGAAGAAGCAGAGATTAAAAAAAACCAGTGATTCTACGTTGTTGTTAGCTGAATTATGACCAAGCTTCATCTGGTGATATGCATTAGACATTGTTGCTTGGCACTCACTCATTTTACACTTAAGAAGAACTCAACTTTTCTGGTTCTCATAGTCACTTATCAGTTTATCCCATCTTCCTGTTGGCTAGAGAATAGGAAAACAATTATAATATGTGTCTTGAATCCTTATTCTGGTATGTGTCTATATTGTAAAGAATCTAACCCTGATTGTGACTATGTCCGTATCTGTACTGGTCTTTTTAGTTTGTTTCACTTTAATCTTTCTGTACATGAATGAGTTCATATTCTGTTGTTGTTGTTTTGTCGATTTTTTTTTCAATAAGGAATCCAACAATTCTCTTCTAAGTCATTGAAGTATTTATACCATTGGTATTTTAAGGAGGTGATGTCCAGGACTTGCCTTACTGCAGAAAAGGAAAAACTGAGAAAAATAAGGGGATTTTCAGTTTACCAGTGGGAATTTGAAAAAGTTGAAAGATGAAGAAATACATGAAGAAAAACATTCAGAGACACAGTATATATATATTTATACACACATTAATTTTCTTAGAAAAATCTACATAAGGGTTTTTGATTAGATGGGAACAATATGTCAAAGTGGTGAGTTTTTTTCTTCCTTTAGCTCAGTCTGTTATATATTTTTTATTTCAGATTTTCTTTTGGATAAAAAAGGCCCACCATTTAGTACCCAAAATAACATTATGGTGATATTCTGAAATATTTAAAAGTCATGAAGATTTTTAACTTAGAATAAGATATTTTATGATCATAATTTTAAAATTAACTGAAACAAGAAGAAAGAACATTTATTTAACAGTTAATTATATCAGTATAAAAATATTTCTTGGATTAGTGCCTTAATCACAAATTTATTCTCTCCTTTTTTATAAACTTGTTTCATCTTGATTCTGATCACATTACATTTTAGTATTGCTGTAGACAAAGCTGAGTTTTCAAAACTGTCCTCTGAAAAATAAAAATTCCATTTTCATCAAGAGAGTTTTAATTCCTTACTTTTAGCAGTTTTCAGTTAAAGAGAATAGTTATTCATTATTTTCTCTTTTCTAACAACTCACAAATTGCTTCCTTGAGGCGCGTTAATCATGCTTTCAATGATTGTGTTCTTGAAGTTCTTGTACTGACCTTTCACAAGTGAATTAATCTTATTTTCAGGTACATCACTCTTTTTAAGATCAGAGAGGCTCCCAAGTTTTCAAAATGTCCCTTTGAATCATATATGTATTTTTAACTGTTCATTTCATGGTGATATTTGTGATCATTTAATCCTTTGATATAAAACTTAAGTATTTTGTTAATATTTCAGCCACTCTTTGATAGGTTGTTCAGTAGAAAATAGAAATAAGAATAAAGCACTCTATAAAAAAAAATCCAAGCAAGGCAAATTGGCAAAAGGGATAAAGGAAGTAGCAAAAAAAAAAAAAAAACAACCAAAAAAAAAAGGTAAAAGGAGAATTATTTATTGCAATAGATCCTCAAAGTGGTCAAAGCATAAAAAAGCAGGAAGTCCTCCCCACTCCCCTAAAGGTAAATGATGCTTAAAAATAATAAAAAAAAAAGGGTTGGAGAAGCTTACTATTATGTTGAGGTCCTCAGGAAGCATAAAGTATTATTGCTCCATTTTACTTTTTGCAACGAAGCCTTCTAAATAATGTAAAAGACTCAGAGTAGCCTTAACTGCGAATTGCAAATGAGAGCTCAATTTCAACACACACGTTACAAATATGACAAAATACAGTCTAGGCTTGATTTGTTACCTATGCTTGAAAATTGAAAACAAATTTTCATTTCAAAACACATTGCTGGGCTGTCATGCCTTTAGCATGCAAGACTGGTTAAAAGATGAGGAACTTGGGCAGCTCTGGAAGCTGTCTTTTTATAAAGAAAATCCTGGTGAAACCATTTGAAAAGAAATTTCTGCCAGAAAGATCCAAGAACACTGGTAGAGGGGCTAGAGCAGTTGTTTGGGAATCCTTTTCAGAAACTTTGTCACCTTGCAAAGCAAAGGATGAAATTTTATATGTCCTTTTCTGAAAGATATTATTTAAATATAATATATTTTGGCAGTGATGCAAAAGTCCAACTTCCTGTGGGGCTCCTAGTCTTTACTACCTTAGAATGGCAGAGCTCTCTGCTCCAGCTTGCTATGAAATGAAATGACAGCACAGTCACAGTGCAAAGAGAGCATTCTGTACTAGTGGGAAAGGATCTGAAGGACATGGTAATAAATGAGATTTATTTTGCCAAATAATTTGTTTGCATAACTGTACACTTGCATAATAATATGAAGGAGAAATGAAAACACAAAAGTAAAGCTCTATTTAATGAAAGAGGTGTAAGAAGAGAACACTCCAAGACACTAATCAAATTATATCTGTGTATTAAATGATTTAGATGAAAGTTGACATGAGCATCTACTAGAACTTCATCACAGGAGGTTTTTTGTTTGGTTGGTTGGTTTGTTGTTTTGGGTTTTTTTTTAATTTTTAGTGGAGGTTGATCAAACCTGCCAGTGGATGTGTTTTAGTTTCTCTGCAGCAGAGTTTTGAGATTTTTTTTTTTCCTATGAATTACTCTACCCTGAAATAAAACATCTGGTCCCATAGGAATTTCAACATGGTTTAGTTTTTCAATCAGTACAAAACACATTCACCACTGTAGCACTGTTGGGCTTTTGTGTGTCAGTCTCTGAGAAGAATTCACTGTGGCTCCATAAGGCCTAAAATGCAGAGAACTCATCTGGGAGGCAAATATGGTTCTACTTCACCTTTATCTCCCACAGCTGTGAAAGCTGTCAGCTTCTAAAGCTGACGAATTGAGAATTCAGAATATCCTCAGAACAGTTCAACCGTCTCACACCAGTGTTTCTTTCAGTTGTTCCTGACTTTCTCCTGGATTTACTTTTTTCAATACTGATAGCAAGATCAACATTGTCCCTATGTATATTAATTGGATATATCCTCTATATTTACTACAGTGATTGTTTGAATGACTGTAAAGTGTTATCTTTAAATACTCAGTTTATGTAAGTAACTGAGTTCTGAAATATCTTAAGAAATGTTCCAGTAGCCAGTAATCATGAAAAAGCCTTTACAGACTGGAATAGTTTCAAATGCTATTTGCTCTACTGCCAAAAATCACATTTTTAAATGTCTACACTTAGCCTTTATTTCACACACAGATATCACTGGAGCTGTGCAAGATGTTACTTTTTATTTAGCTGAAAACCAGTATTTCAAAATTTGTTCTTATTCCAAATCAAATAACTATTTTTCAGACCACTTTCCATAGAAGAGGGGTTCTTTTAAATATCAACAAATTTGCAGTTTTTTGTTCTAGAAAGGCAAAATGTTTTCTTCTATTGCTTGCATAATTTGACAATTTCACAGCATAGTATTTCATAGCATAATAGGTTCCCATTATGAAATGTTAATGCTTTCTACCTACATATGCCACATAATTCATTGAATCATAGAATATCCTGAATTGGCAGGAACCCAGAAGGATCATTGAGTCAACTTCTGACTCCACATAGGGTAACTAAGGGTTAAACCAAATATCTACAGGTGCTGTCCAAATGCTTCTTGAACATCAAAAGCCTGCAGCCATGACCAGCTCCTTGGGGAGCCTTTTCATGGTGCTTGAACACCATGTCAGTGAGGAATTCTTTTCTGAATATCCAGTCTGCACTTTTCCTGACATAGCTCTAACACATTACTTTGCATCCTCTCCTGGACACCAGAAAGTGGAGATCAGCACTTCCATCTCCACTCCCATGTGGAGACCTCCGCTCCTCCTTATGACAAAGCTGCAGACAGCAATGTTTCCTGTCAGTTTCCTCTTCTCTAAGCCGACCAGACACAGCATCCTCAACCACTCCTAATACATTATTCCCTCTAGTCCCCTCACCATGCTTGCTGCCCTCCAGCCAGTCTAGAAACTTTTTACCCTTCTTATATTGTGGAGCTCAAAACTGCACACATGTCTCCAGGTGAGGACACATCAGTGTTGAGTACAGTGGGACAATCACTTCTTACCAGTCAGACCAGTGTAGCTGTACTGTGCTTAATGCACCTCAGGATACAGTAATCCTCATGCTTCAATTTTAGCAGTTCATATTTTTAATTTTCACTGAAACTATGCATCATTTACACAAAAGATAGGGTACATCTCAACTACATTTAGCTGCCTAAAAATTAATCTAAGTCAACTAGAGTTTATAGTCAGCAGACAGAAATAGGCATCTCTAAATCAAAGTTCTTTTTAAATAGTTATCACCATCTTGTTATGTACCAGTGTTAACTCTCACTGCCAACAGAACAAGGCCTACAGTTTGCATATTCTGTCAGTTGTTCTTACTAAGACACTGCTACCCCTCCTGCAACTATGTAAATATTGATATACTCTCACAGTTCACCTAGTTAAAACTTACAGGAACTAAATAGAATGGTATTTCCCTTATAAATAGATGAAGAAATAGTTCTACTTGTTTCATGTAAAGGAAACAGAAGAAGAAAGGTTATGTTTGCACACAACTTGTGTACAACTTCATTGATTTATGAACTATAAAAATTGTACCAAATAGACCTGAAAAAGTGCATGTGAATAAATAGTTGGTTTTTTTTTTCCACAGATGCTGCAATATGAAAAAGATTTACATAACTGCCAATATATAAATGGTATTGGCATGTTAACTTTTTCCATTCATGCTCATTTGAAGTACAATTTGGATCCAGATTTTTATAGTTCACAAAAAATTATCTCATAAAACACAAATGAGATAAAAACACTAAAATAAAATATAAATGAATTTACATTTTTTCTTAGAAACACAGGACATTTAAAACTCTGGTAAGAAATACTGCTTAAAAAAAGAGCATTTTAGATTATGTCAATTGCAAAGGAGAAGACCTTCTGAAGCTGTGACCCTGACTATTTAAATGTCTTACAATAACACATAGAGTATGGCTTTCCATATAAGTTCCAAAACTTTAGTTAGCCTTTAACATATTGTTTTCTTTTAAAATGTCCCTCTTAATTACTCATTTCAGTGAAGCAGACTAATTATGCTTCTTGGATAAAAGCACATTGGCTCATTAATCTTTCTTTCTCAGTGACATATAAACAGCAGCTATGATGAACAAGATAGCATTTTTTTAATTATGATTTTCTGCCTATAAAAGATAGAAAAACTTTGGAATCCTGAGGGAATGCCAATGTTATTTAAAGATTATAGTTATGATTGTAACATTCTTATGAAATATTAAGAAAAAATGAAATTAGACACCATATGCAATCTCTTATTATTTCTGAATTTTATTGTCAATTAATTTCTGTAGTTAGTATTTTTCATGTTGTTGGCTGTTACCATAAGCCATATTTGCTTAGGTTTTCCCAAAGCAGTGATAATAGACGCAACTGTCCAATATTAATTAACAAACCTTTAGGACATAAGAAAAAAATACTTTTTACCATTTCTTCATTTTAAAAATTAATGAGAAAAAAAGAATTAATCATTCAGAAGACTGTATGTTTAAAAACTTCCTCCTTCTCTCTTATTTAGGCTTGAAACCACAACAGTCTTATCACCATTGCATTCTGTCTTATGGTTCCTTTTTCTGTAAAATCTTGCTGTGACACATTATTACACTGGCTGTCAAATCTGGTCCATTGCTGTGTTTTTTACCGTAAGGTTGAAGAGCAAAAAAACTACTTCTGATCTGGCAAACTTAGTCAAACTCTTGAAGCCTTGTCTAGTTAATGTGCATCAACTTACTGCTTTAGCTCCTTATTGTATCCTTTTTTTTAATGTGACCTTGATGTTATTTCAAATAGTTTCAATTTGTAACATGTTTTTATCCTTATAGTGATACCTGCAATGTATTAATATACACAGGTATGTTCACTTAAAATCACTTAATTGAATTATAGAATGGTTTGAGTTGGAAGAGGCCTTAAAGATCATCTAGTTGCAAACTTCATGCCATGGGCGGGGATGCCACCCACTAGAGCACATTTCTCAAAGCCCCATCCAAACTGTCCTTAACTACTTCCTTATTCCATGGATAAGGTATCCACAGCTTTTCTGGGCAACTTGTTCCAGCGTCTCACCACCCTCACAGTAATGAATCTATTCCTACTCTCTAATCTAAACCTGCTTTCTTCCGATTTAAAGCCATTCCACCTTGTCATATCACTGCATGCCCTAGTAAAAAGTCTCTCACCTTCTCATGACTCCCTTTAGGTGCTGGAAGGCTGCTATAAGATCTTCCCAAAGTGTTCTCTAGACTGAACCATCTCAGCTCTCTCAGGCTGTCTTCTTTGGAGAGGCGCTCCAGCCCTCTGATTATTTTTGTGGTTCTCTGGACTTGGTCCAACAAGTCCACACCCTTCATATACCAGGACCCCCAGAGCTGGATGTGGTGCTCTAGGTGGGGTCTCACCAGAGTGGAGCAGAGGAACAGAATCACCTTCCTTGACCTGCTGATCACCTTTCTTTTTGTGCAGCCCAGTATACAATTCCTGTTCAGGGCCAAAAGCAAGTATTGCTGACTTACACCAAGCTTCATATCCACCAGCATTCCCAAGATCTTAGAGCTGGTCTCAATCCATTCTCTACCCAGCAAGTATTTTTGCTTCGGGTTGCCCTGATCCACATGCAGGGCCTTGCACTTGATCTTGTTGAACTTCATAAAATGAAGTTCATTTGCACAGGCCCACTCTCAAGCCTGCCAAGGTTCCTCTAAATGGCATCCCTTACCTCCATCGTGTTGATCACATCACGCAGCTTCGTGTTGTCTGCAAACTTGGTGGTGGTGCAATCAATCCTACTGTTCACGTTGCCAAGAAAGATGTTTGAGAGTGCCTGGTCCCAATACTGACCCCTAAGCAAAACCACTCATCACTGGTGTATACATTCCTTGTTGAGCTTTCACTGCACACCTCCAAGAAGATCTCAGCAAAACTGCTACTTATACATCCTGCTCCTGTCCCCAAATCATTTTAATGACAAACTTGTTGCAGTTTCTCAGTGCATTCCTTGTAAACAGAAGTCTAAAACTGGACACAGTACTTGAGAAGCAATTTCACACTCAATACCAAGCAGAAAGGAGTAGCATTTTTGACCAGCTGCCTCCATGCTTGCTAATGCAGTACAGTATATCATTTGCCTTCTTTGCCATGGGGATTACTCTGCTGGTCTACATTTAATTTGCCACAAGGATACGCAGGTTACCCTACCTGGAAACCTTCTCTCTCTCATTTGGCAATGTTGAGACTGTACAGCAGTATGGGATTATTCCATTCTGAGGACATAACTTTGCAAATTTTGTCAAACTTCAGGAGATTTGGCTGCAAATATATTATGGCTGGCTGTGAGAATATTGCTAAAATCAAAGTAATTTACATACATGGCTCTCCCCCCACCCACACAGCCAGACATCTCACCAGTGAAGACCATCAGGCTGCTAAAGAAGCTTTGGTAAATACATGCTGCCTGTTCCCAATCTCCTTCTTCATGTAGGTGTAAATGACTTACAGCAGGATTTGCTTAAAAATCTTCCAGGGTAATGAGGTAAAGCTGATTATAATTTCATTTCCCAGATCTTTCTTCCTTTTTTTATTGAAAATAGATGTGAAATTTCCATTTTTCCATTTTGAGAGCAGCTTCACAATGTTGTCAGCTGTTCAAGATTAGCCCTAGTAGGCTGCTAAGCCCCACACAGCTGTTTATTCATTCCCCCACAGCGGGATGGGGGAGAGAATCAAAAGGACAAAAATGTGAAACCCCATAGTTGAAATAAAGACAGTTCAAAAGGTAAAGCAAAACAAGGAATAAATTCACTGCTTCCCATGGGCAGGCAGGTGTTCAGCGATCTCCAGGAATGCAGGACTCTGTCACATGTACGTTACTTGGGAAACAAACGCAATCACATCAAATGTCACCTCCTTCCTTCTTGTTCCCCCAGTATTTATTGCTGAGCATGATGCCATGTGTTATGGAATATACTTCTGGTCAGCACGCTTCAGCTGTCCTGGCTCTGTTCCCTCACAACTTCTTGTGCAGCCCCAGCCTACTCAGTGTCAGGGAAGCATGAGAAGCCTGCTTTCCTTGCTGGCCTCCCCTAAGATCCTGGCCCATAAATTCTCAAACAAACATCATCGACTCAGTAGCAAAACTGGATTTGTGCTGCTCTGTTGCATACAGCACCATCTTCCCACCTGACTTTTCTTTGCCAGTTCTATCCAGAACTCCCATCATATTTCCCAGTCATATGCATTCATGTACTGTCACTTGAGATGGTTACAGCTGTGACAATTGCTGCAGGGAAGCGTTAGAGCCGCTCCTAACATGTTCTCTCTAGATGTTTCAGCCCTGCACCCCATCCTCCACTTTTCTGCAGTTTGGTCTTCATCCACCAACTAGCCTACTATAAATTCTTCCTTTACATACATTTGTTAATGAAGTGAAATGTATTTAATATGTTCTTTTCCCTCAAAATGTATCTTTAAAAATTTTTAGTTTTTAATTAGTATAAACTGGCACTGATGTCTAGAGAGCTATGACAATTTATACTATCCACATGTTGGTACCCAGACTTATTTAAGCTTTTGAACATAATTTGAATCTAGACAAGAATACATATTTACTTGGATTTACCAAGTGTGGGAGATTCAAGACTCATAAAAAAAAGTTTTTTAATGGATTTAGGAGCATTACTTTGTGTAAAATTTAAAAATTTTGGTTATAAATAACTCCTCATCCTTGTCTTACTGCATTTACATATAAATGCATTCACAGATCTTCCCCTGTAAATGTCTTATCTTTCGGTAAACCATCTAAACGATGTTGTAAACGATGGGTTGTGCAGAGATTTGATTTTGTGAATAGCAGTTTTAATGTCATCACTGGCTGCCAGATGAAACCTATGAATGTTTCTTTCACCACTCTTATGCATTTAGTAATCCTTGTTTGTAAAGACCTTTTGAAACACATTAGGAAAACCTTCCATTTTTTAAGTTTAACTGAGTAGATCACAGTCCTTGTTTTTCAGAATCTTCAGCTTCTTTCCTTTCATATAACTTTCTTCACCGTACTTTGTCATTAACCAAGACAAAAACAATACTCTTGTGCAGTTCACGTGACTTATATAAGGTACCTATTTTAGGAAGAAACAAGCAATTTGTTGAAGATAGTATTCTATAAAGGGAATTGAAGGATGAAAAAAATTTTGGCTAGATGCAGCTATTTATAGTGCAGATGACTAGTCTGACCAAGTCACTTTAGGCTTTCTTTCTGATTAATGAAGATAAAGAGGCAGTGGTATGCTAAAAGAAGTTTAAAGACAGTAAGAAACAGCCCTCTGGGTCAAACAGACATAGAGGACACTATCATCAATTCCACAGCCAGTGCATATACAATGTCTGAAAGAATCAGATTGGTTCTTGGCCTCTGGGGCTCTTACTGTGAAATAAAGCCATATCAGGTACTCTTGTTATGTAGGCTTATGTATGTTATGATTAGAACAGACCTTCCACTAGAATCCTTGCAAAGAAATATAGAGATCTTCGTCAGTGTGTGTCTATGCTTAAGTTTCTCTTGTCTTAACTGCCGTGGGCTGAGAAATCTCCTTGGGACATCTCACGCAGTTCTACCTCTTTGTGTTCAGGCAACTGAATTAAGTTGTGGGGATAAGATTCAATTCAAGAGAAAATATTGGATGTTAGGTGACTACATGTAGTCTAGATGATTAAACTTTTTTTTTTTTTTTTAATTAAGAGTGATCTAAATAATACAGTCAATGAAACTTCTAAAGGTGCAATGCAGTAACCTTAACATAGACATCAGGAGGAATTTAATATAACAAAGCCATCCATTCTCACTTCCAGATTCTTCTCAGAGAGGATATAGATTTACTCTGCATCTTCATCACAACTTCTAAGCTCATGTATATTTCTCATATACCAGAAGACCTTCAAAATCCATATTTGGTGAGCCAAGGTTCCAATCTCTACTGACAATAGTGCAAATTTAGATACTTAGCTTAGAGTTTTAGTTCTCCGTTAAATTTATTTTAGTTGTAGACTAAAACTAGTACTAAATTTTCATACTAGTATTATGAAATCCATACACTTGTAAGCTATGCCAGTGTTCACTTCTGTACTGACACAGTAATCATGTCGCAAGAGAAGCACTTCCGTTCTGTCTCTAGGGGTCCACAGAATGTATTATGTACTTACAGTAGGACTATCCATGACTGGGTCTATATGGCTAGAGTCTGTACGGCTATGGCACAGAAAGTATTCACTGAGGTCATGGAGCTCTTGCATTTCAGAAAGCAAATATCTCCTTTTATTCACAGGTGATTTATCATCAGAAACAGAATGCAGACAAATGAAAAAAGCTCTAGGTAATTATGTGCCTGTTCTTGCAAGGCTCTTGATAACCTATTTAATGAGTGGGTCTCTACGTGATTTGCAGCTTCATCTGGAAGTCTTTAAACAAAGAGCGAAGACCTTTTCTTGTTGTTGTCCTAGCATTCATCTAGTAAGATAAGTCTAGGTAACAGTGTAATAATCTTAGTCTAGCAAGTCTAGTAATCTTAGTAAGGCAGATATTGACAGACTGATTGTTAGCATATCCAATACAGTAGCGCTTTGTAAAGGTCAGTGCATGCAGTAAATGAAAATATTTTAAGTTAACAGATATTTATTTTATACTAACTTGAATTCTAGGAATAGTGTTCCGATATGTAGAGTTCTTGATGGTTCTTCACTTCTTGTGAGGTTAAGAGCTTTTAATGCAGAAGCACAGAGCCGTGTCCCTCCAGGATCTCCTATGTAAGGCTGTAAAAGCAGGTTTTCCATATGCTTATTATACCTAAATTAAAATAAGCAAACAAAAAAAACCCCAAACACCCAAACTCAAAAAACTCCACAGATTTTCACTTACATTTATTAAAGTAAAGGAGGAAGAAAAAATAAAGGACATCAAAGAACATCAGGGTCCTAAACGCAGCAACCAGTACTGCCTAAAACAAAATCTTAAATGGAGCAGCTACTTGAATTATGTAGAGACTTATTTCACATAAATAAAACACTAGATTCATTCTAGTCAAAAACTGATAAAAACTTCCAGAGAATGAGTTTATTTTTCTTAAAATGGTGATGGAAAGTAAGGCTAGACATCTAACAAATCTCTTTAATTCAGGAAAGACAAAGATTAGAAAATCTGAAATTATGGTTTTTTCCATTAAAGGCTTATTTTAGTTAGAGGAAATCTGCATTTTGGATGAATCTCTCCCTCCATTAGTATTCAGAGAACCTAAATACAAGAGCCTTAGGACTTGATGTCTTTTCAGCTATTAGGCAGCTACTTTGCTGTCTTTGAAAAGGTAGCACTTATCCTAGACGTAGTAAACTAGTTATAATAGAGAAAAGAAAATGAACCGTGTATATCCCCTATCACGGCTTTATGCCAAACAATTAATTTTGTGCCTTTTCAGTGTCTTTAAACTGAGTTTGAGAGGGAAGAAAAAAAAGGACCATGCAAACTTTTCAAAGCAGTGTCTCAAGGACACGGAGATTCACTCCTCTGTGTGCTCTGGCTGCAGTAGCAGGAATTGCTTCAGAACCAAGTCATATGTAAAGTAACAATTACCTAGCATGCTGTTAAAAACATTAATGGGAAAAAAATGTGTTTGTAAGTAAATTCTTTGTGTTCAGAAACCTCAATTACTCTTTGTTTCTAATCAACTGTTTTGAAACAGCTTGCTCTGTAGATTTGTAACACAGTCTCTAAGAAAGAAAACACAAAATAGATACACATCTATGCTTGTTTAAACAAAGCACTAGTAAAAATTTCAACTATGCTTTGTGGCAATCAGTTTGAGTGTGCTGGCTTTCTTGCTCGTAGCGTTACTCAACAATCAGGGTCATCAGTTTCTTGATTCAGAGGAATAGTTTTATGAACCAGATCCTCCTTTCTGTTTTACCTCAAATACCCTAAGTTCTTCCATGATAATCTAAACCAAAATTTATTCCTGTCAGTTAAACAACAATAGTGAAATCAATCCAGGACATAAAGTTCTGTCCCTGTTTTTCACCTCTGCAATGCTATGGCCAATGAGGACACCTAACAATAAATATAATTTATTAAATCTGTAGAAAAAATTTAAACTATTTAGTGCAAAAGTTTTTATAAAGCCTGTTTTTACAGATGCTTGAGTTTTATATATTTTTGTACCACAAAGTGGAGCACTGACTGGAGATATCTTAAGAGCTTGAATTAGTTGGTAGGCTTGCATGAGTTACCACAGAACTATTTAAGGATACTAACTCATGGCATATAAACAATATAGTCAGGTCAGCAGGGCTGTGTTTAGCCCAGAGCTGATACATTTCCGATTTCATAACTAGCTCCTTTGTAACTAGCTGAGACATTTCTGCACAATACACAGCACTAGACTGGACATACCTGTAGGCTGTTGAACCAGTGGTAAATAACATTTACTGAGTTACTGGCCTGATTTTCAGAGTGACTGAACCTCTTCAAATAACACTGGAGATTTCAAATAAAATTATAGAAAATTCAAGCATAAATGTAGTTAATTAAAAAACCAAAATTCCCTATATTATTTAATCAAATAACTCTGGAGTAAATTCTGGTGGGTGTGTGGATGTTGTTTGTTTTCTTTTAATTCCAAATACAATATTGTTTTTACAGCATAAACCGGCTAGCTGTATGCAAAAACTCAATATCAATATGTGTAGTGGGTTNAGCAGCGCAAGGGGACAAAAGAGAAGTTTCTCCACCCCGGAGCCTGTCTGGCAACATGGCGACTTCTGAAGCCGAAAGAAAGTCATGAGTCACGTGGACAAAGCTAAAAATGGCTTCGGAGAAGAAGAGAGGGCGGTGCTGCGGCTCTCACGCCTGGCTTGAAAAACCTCCCTGCACGCTGTGGTAAAGACCTGTAAGATCATCTTTTTAAACCATTCAAATTACATGGGGGGATGGACAATTCACATTTTGGCTCGTAAAGGTTGTGCAAGTGCCTATGCCAAGCTATTTAAAAGCAAAGGAAAAAAAAAGCTTTTAAAAGCTAGTGGGCTAGTGGCAGAAAAAACCCTTTGCGTCTAAGCCGAAATAATTATCCTTAAAAAATTAATAAACCCATGTAATGGTCCATGTCTTGCAGTATAGCAATCTGTGAGTTGTCATGGAAAAGATGTGTTACACCACAGCAGTTTGTTTTTTTTCCTTGTCTGTTTAATAAACCTCTTATATTCTGCAAGTTTAGTGCCTGCTTTGCTTTCTCCTAATTTTTGTCTCACACAGAAGAAATATTAAGTAAAACCTCTACACTAAATTGGTGTTTTCCCGGTTTTAAAATTCAACCCGCTACAATATGCCACATAAGAAATATTAAAATATGGATCAAATTAACTAGACAATTAACTTGTGCCTAAACTTCAGATGCTTAGGTGGATTTTTTGCTTTTGTTTGTGTTGGGTTTTTTTAATTCAAGTGCTGTTTTCAGTATATAAAAATTAATTTATGTGCTGTCTTTGAGTCCTCCAGAGACACATCTGCAAAACTAAGTTTAAGTGCTTAAGTTAGACAGACTGGCTCTGTTCCATCCTTTCTGGGAAGAAGTAACAGACTATTCCTGTGATTTATATTCTAGCCATATGAGTAATGTGCTTCTATTATGCAGAAATATTTTTTTTAGCCATTTAGCTTCCGTTCATTTAGTAATTGAAACAATTGGGACTTAAACAAGTACTTAATCAGTCACTTGCATGCTTTGGCAAATAGTTTACATTGTCAGAATCAGAAAGACCATACAGATGCAAGAAGAACATTTTCAGAGACTTCAGTCCAAGGAGATGCAAGACAGCTTTGAACAGAATTGGCCCTTATTTAATCATTCTTCAGACAATGCTTTTGCTCTCTCATCAAGATGTAATACAACAGAGCTTTACCCTGAAAAAGGAAATGAGAGGAAGAACAAATCAATTAATTGAAGTTGCTTTCATTCATTACTAAAACCACTCCTACCAAAAACTATTAATCACAGAAGCTTCTTAAAGCATCATCCTTGGCTCTTCCAGGGTTTACCGAGACCTTGCTCCATTGCAGATCAGTTTGTACATGGACTGATAGTTATAGCTACTTTTAATTTCAAAATTTGTATTATAAATTTTTCACTTTTTTTTAATAGTCCTTCTGAATTATATATACTGTAATGTCAAGTACATTTTGTATTTTCCCTATGCTTTCTTTGAAACAGAACACACAGACATTTATTTTCAAACTCATTTTCAAAGTTGTATCAGTTTTAAATACTTCATTGAGAACCTTTATCCACCTTTTTCAAGACCCTGACTTTGCCGAACAACTGGGAATAACAACACACGACAGATGTTAGATATATAGAAAATGATGGTATATGCAAATATATGTTTACTGGGTGCACCCATCAAGATACAGATAAACACATACACACCCACATGAATCTATTTTTAATAGAAATTACTTTCATCCCAACCATTTAGGTTGATTTCTCTTTTTTTTTAAAGACAAATCCCTCCTTCCTCAGAGTCTCACACAATATTCAAAGGATGAATTTATAGCATTTAGGCAAGATTTTTAAAAGTAAGGTTTAATTTTTGACATCCACATAAGAAATGTGACCTATTTTTTTTAAAAAAACATGTATTTAGGACTACCTGAAGAGTTAAAAAAAGGTTCTCTTCTTTTTTTTTCTTCAATAACTGGATTTATTCACCTGTTAAATGAGTGATATTTTAGACTAATGTAATTGAAAAAGAGAGAACTAGAGGAAGAGTATATCCTCAAATCCTCTTCCTTTTGACCTTTATAATCTAGCTCTTCAGCAATCTGGTGAAATTAATTTCCATTTCCCACTTAATAATACTCCATCTATAACAGGCTCAAGCATTTCGGCCCACTGCCTGCTGCTGAGACCTATCCTGTTTACCATCGACTCACATCTGTCTACTTTCACATGGCAACAAATGAATTTCCTAATTTATTTTGTCGATATGAAAGCTAATTCCAGTTTTTACAAGATTTTCCTTTATTTGGGTGAGAAAGGTAATTTGACACCTTGCAGAAGCACAGGAGCAAATACTGTAAAAGAAGGGTTCAGGCAGGATTTGGAAGAGAGGAGAGAAGGCTCACACTGTGTTTTCAGCTTGGTGCAATCACAGATCAGCCTGAAGTCAAATGAGGAGCTACATTTCATATCTAGCAGAGACACCATAGTAAATATCCACTATAAACAGAAGTTCCTGATTTACAGTTCTTTCACAGTTGTTAGGGTATCCATTTCATTTAAGTACTGATAAGTAACATGGTGACACAATAAGATGGCAGTATTTCTCAGTTAGTACTTTAGAGATTTCCATTAATACCTTTAAATTAATCTAATAATCAATATATGCCGCAGGACACTTTTCCAAAATCATTATGCAAAATGTTGCATATCTTTTAGGTGCTAACAGTTCTGTAGGCAGAAAATACAAGCATAATAGAAATAATAAATATAAGCAGTTCAGCTTGACACTTCATATAATATTATTTTCTAGTTTTGTTTTGCACATAAATACAAACATAAGTTCTTATTCTCAATGCACAAAGATAGTTTTTCCTATGAGACTATTACGTACTCTTGTATTGGGTTAGCATGATAAGGTTTTGATAATGGGGAAGTTACATGGGTGGCTGTTGCAAGAAGCTGTCAGAAGCTTTCCCTGTATCTGATGAAGCCAATTCCAGGCAGCTCCAAAAAAGACTCACCACTGGCCAAGGCTGAATCCATCAGCAATGGTGGTAGCACCTCTGGGATAACGGATTCAAGAAGGGTGGAAAGTTGCTGCACAAGAGCCAGTTGCAGAAAAAGGAGTGAGAATACATGAGGGAAACAACTCTTAGACACCAAGGTCAGTGAAGGAGGAAGGAGAGGTCAGTGAAGGAGATGTTTCAAGCACTGGAGCTAAGATTTCCCTGCAGCCTATGGTGAAGACCACGGTGAAACTGATGTGCCACTGCTGCCCTTGGAGGTCCATGGTGGAGCAGAGATCCACCAGCAGTCTGTGAAAGACCCTACACCAGAGCAGATGGAGGCCCAAAGGAGGACGTGACCCTGTGGCAAGCAAACGGGTAACCTTTGGACCTGTGGAGAGAGAAGCCCAAGTTGGAGCAGGTTTGCTGGCAGGACTTGTGACCCCATAGGGGATCATGCTTAGAGAAATTTGTTCCTGAAGGACTGCAGCCCATGGAAGGGACCCACCTTGGGGAAGTTTGTGGAGGTCTTTTTCCTGTGGATAGGACCCTCCATGGGTGGATAGGACCCCCCAGCAGAGCAGGGGAAGGGTATGAGTGATTCTTCCCCTGAGGAGGAAGCAATGGAAGGTACAATATGTGATGGATGAACTGAACTGACCGCAACTCCCATTCCCTGTTCCCCTGTGATATTGCGGGGGAGGAGGTAGAGAATTAGGGAGTAAAGTTAAGCCTGGGAAGAAGAGAAGTGTTGGGAGCAAGGTGTTTTTAAGATTTGATTTTATTTCTCATTATCCTACTCTGATTTGATTGGTAACAAATTAAACTAATTTCCCCTAGTCAAGTCTGCTTTGCTTGTGGTGGTAACTGATTGAGTGATCTCTCCTTGTCCTCACCTTGACCCACAAGCTTGTCATTATATTTTTTCTCCCTTGTCCCACTGACGAGAGGGAGTGACAGCGCAGCTTTGGTGGGCACCTGGCATCCAACCAGGTGCAACCTACTACAACTCTGTTTCCTAGTCAAACATAAAAAATATTCCTTTACTAAGGCTATTTCATTTCTTCAAGTAGTTTTTCTTTTGTTCTTTAATCATAATTTTCAATGTAGTGTCCATGTGTATAAATACTTTGTCAAGGCTGAAAGGAATATTCAACTAAAATCCACATAGTTTCAGTTGCGCGTTTGAGAGACAGCAAGGGAAACACTGATCTGAACTTCTTTCTTTGCATATGAACATTTCTTCTTGCCATTTCCAGGATGGTTTCTCCAATGCCATACGACAGTTCCTCCCACTCAGCAGATGTCACTCCCCATACTATCATCTCACAGTTTTCTCTTTATTCCTGCAGCCCATTGCTGAGGAATAAGCACCATCCTGCAGTGACACGCTCAGGCTGTAACCCATACAACTGGAAGAGCCTTATTAGTTTAGACTTTATGTGCAATTATCTTCCTGCTTTGGAGAGCCAGACTGCAGACACACAGACACGCACGCGCACACACACACACATACCCTACTGATATTTTAAGTCAGATGCTACTTACAGGTGTTAACTGACATAAATACATTTTGCAAATTATTTCTGTGGTGAGATACCAAATCCCATATTTTCACCGTCAAGAAGTCTTTTATTTGGATGAACTTGTAAATGCAGACCTGGAATTGAGCTAGGAAACCAATTCCTTTTTTATTTTTCTGATCAGTTTCTGCACATCAAAATATATTGCTGTATATCGAATAATTATTGTAATTCAATATAAGAACCAGTCACATGTGAATCTTGTACACTTTGTTATTGATATTTTTGCTGTTACTGTTCATTTTCTTATCTCATTGCTGTTTCCAGTAAATTTTTCTTATCTCAACCCAAGATTTACCTTTTATGCCCCCAGTTCTCCTCTGCAGCCCACTTCAGGGGAGGGGGAAGGACAGCAAGGAGCAAATGGTGCATGGTTTTAGTGGGAGCACTAAACTGGGGACTACCCTTCCTAAACCACAACAGGGGGAAAGGAAACGTTCAGCTGTACAGATATTTATCATTTATTGGAAGTTATAGCTCATGGATAGCTTTTGATGGCTCAGAAGAGAATTTCGATAGTCCACACTACATTTTGATCTGGGGTCAACAGAAACGAACAAACAAAAAAGACTCGATGAACAATTTCTTGATTCTGGTCGTATCTGAAACCTGAACATAGAACTAGTTATTTCTGAAGCTGTTTTTTATGGACTCCATCCATGTGCACTAGAAAGTTTGTTTTTCTCCCCACAGTTCACAAAACAGTTGTTCAAACTATGTTTAAGATTTCTACAAATGACAGCTTGAAATCAAAGGGAAAATACAGCATTACTCAAACTGTTGTCTTGAGACAATTTCCTCAAAGATTTAAACCATTCATACTGCCTGAATGGAATCAACTTCAACTGCATGGGTTATGGAACAACTTGACAAGTTGTTGATACATACCAGGCAGGAAGGAAAAAGTCTTATAATCATGAGTCCCTACAGCAAGTGTGAATGGGGGGACTTATATTTTATGGATTTCTTAAGGTGAATTTAAAATAAAAAAACTGGGCTTACTAATATGAGAGATCTTATAGTCCATATTGAAATCTGTTTTAACATGAAAAGATGTAAGGAGCAGTCACTCATTCAGTTTAAAGCTAGCTATTTTCTATTGGCCAGTTTTTCACATTCATCTTCAAGATCAAGACAATTTGTTACATACTTTTTTCAAAATCATATGTACTGGCATGTAATCAGTGTTTTTGATGGATTCCTTTGATTAGCATATATTTGTAGCGTGTACTATAAGACAAAATTTTCTAAATAATGAATGTAATCTCTTGACAACAAGTAAGAATATATCACAATCAAACTTAACTTTGTTTCTTTTTACAGAATTGCCTTCATTCTTACCTTCATCAGTTCTTTAATATTTCAGATACATTTATGTTGTCTAAATATTTCTTCTATCAGTAAATCGTGCTCCTCTCCAAGCACAGAGACAAATGAAGTTTCTGTTATCTGTGTATCTGGTTTTCAAGGCTATTTAGTTATTCTCCTTGTTACGAACACCAGAGAGGACTACATGGCCCTTGGCCAGATTGTGTGTTCAATCTTGTGTCAATATACGCATGCAGGGTAAAGTAAACACTCCTGAGGGTGTTTTCAGTTTCTAACCCAAAAATCTATAGATTTTTCTCCTAAACAAGCATTTAAATTAAGCTATTAGAGAGTGTAGACTATCAAAGGTATATAAAATAAATAGAGAACAGGAACTAATATGAAACAGTTTAAAATAACGTAAGTGGTCACTTTACATTGTTTGCCTTTTCTTATGTTTATTTAGATTTATAAAACTAAAATATGTAAGAAATAGTGCTTAGCTCCAAAATAAAATTTGTTGAAGTCTGATTAAAAGCTCAAGCAGGCCCAAGCAGATATGTTTTGCTTACTCATAAAAGAAGAGAATTAAAATTTTTTAAATTGACTCTTACAGTTTCTGATACATCTGTGAATAGTATGAAAGGAAAAGGACTGCAAACCTGGATGGTTCAGAGTTATTGTCACAGGATGAGGTTAAGGTCACTAGAGTAAGCTACAATGTGTTCAAAATGTTCAAGGCCATGAAACAATACCTACATGGCAGTGTGCTAAACTATAGGTTGGACTTGATGATCTCAAAGGTCTTTTCCAAACTAGTTGATTCTGTGAGTCTATGTGTTGGGGTGTGCTCTGGCAGAGCATCCTCCTGGTCGCTCCAGAGACCACCTCTTGTCAATCCCGACAGGGCTCTCCCCTGGGTTGATGAATCAGAATCGGAGGGTGGATCTCTGGGCAGTTCCCAAGTGTAAGCATCAAACCCCCCAAAAAACTAGCCATGCCTCTTCTTCCAGAACCTTCCGAGCGTTTAGACATCCCATAGGTTCATGCTGACTGTTTCCTCCCTTGTTATCACCCCGTTGGTTGATTGTACCCTGGTTCCTCCCAGTCCCCCCTTTCCCTTTGGTTCTCGTCCTGAACTCCACCCTGATTTCCTCCCCTTAAAACCCTCTGCCCGAGCCCTCTCCGGGGGATATCTCTTCCGCCCGGATCTGGTTAATAAAACCTGCTGTGGTCCAAGGAAGGATATCTCTCCTTGTTCATTCTTTACCTCCGGGGTCTTTGGGCTTTCACCACCTCCTCCTCTGCCCTGAGGAGAGCGTGCTTGCTGCCCGCTCGCACGACGCCCCAGCGGCGGCGGCTGCCGACCGAAGCGGCACAGTTCGTGTCTGCAGGCAGGACCCTGGGCCGACTGCCTGGCCTTGACGAAGGGGTCTGGGGGCAGCTAGCCCCGACCGCCTTGTCATCTATGATCTATCCTTCTGACAGTGCTTGTTCTCAGATAGCTCAGCCAACTATCTGAAGTAGTATTTCAGCATGGACATACTAGAGTTTTTCTTATTTTTCTGGTAAGGTCAAATTTCTCTGGTGATTCATGTAAATCCCAGGGTCTCTACAGTGACCTTCTAGTGCTCCCTATGTTCATAGGCATTAAGGTGTGGGGGAACAAAAACTGTTCAGATGAACTTTATTGTTCTGATCTCCAAAGAAAAAGTGAATCAGATTGCATTTGTATAGTCTAGATAGTTTTCAGGCTTGTTCCTGAGGGTGCAGTTGTCAAAAACAAAGTACCTTTAAAGAATACCTGGCCTATTGGCTTATACTTGCTTATTTGTTTGTTTTGTTTTGTTTTCTTGCCCTTTCAGGAAATTTTATAAGAATAAAAGAGATATTCTCCCAGAATTCACTTCTCGACTGATGGCAAAAGCTATAACAGAATGCAGGGCTTTGCTACAAAATAAATGCACACTGTAGAAAAGCAGGGGGAGGGTGAGCATTACAATTAATATTAGGGAATAAAGTCTCAAAGAGTTTATTTTAGGTTGTGCAGGAGTGTGCTGTTGTGCCTGGTTTGAATTAAAGTATTCTGATTTCAGAAGGAAGTGACATTGTTGACATCATCTCTGAAGCATACTTGATATTTAAACATATCACGAATTTTAACAAAATCTATAAAAATTCTGTTTTACTGTATCCTTTCAGAGTATTTTAAAACCCCAGTATCTTGGATGAAAAAGAATAACTGATAGAGTCCATGGTTAATACATAATTATTCGCTATAAATCTATGAGAGCTTATTTGTTAAAGTATGAAGAAGTGGGACTTCTTTAGGCATGATTTAGTTCTTTCATAAAGTTAAAAAAATTGATTATACTATTCTAATGCATTCGTGCTGCTTAAAGCTACTTGGTTTTTGTTTAGTTGGTTTTGGTTTAATTGGATTTTCATTCAATTAAAATAAAAATCCACAAAGGATTTGTGTAAAAGCTCACACCTGAACAATTAACTACCTGTCAACTGGATTGCTGTGTTGTCTACACGGTGACAATCCTAAGTAGATGGAGCAAAGATTTCAGCGGACAGAAAGTCAAAACATGAGATAAATGTCTAGTCATGGGGGCCTATATTTCATGTATTTGAGAGAACAGACATGAAAAAACATTGTCCTTTTTTCAGTGATGATGTGGAAACAATTATCTCAGTTTTCCTATTTGTAATGAAAAAGAATTTTCTCTGTCTGAGTAAGGTTAAGTACAAATTTTTGGTCTTAAATGATTTGATCATTCATACTCTGGAGTGTTTACAAAATTTAGCTATAATGGTTTGATTCCTTTATAAGTTGCTGTGTCGTACTCATTTCTGATCTTGTCAGGTTTTCAAGAATTGTGGACTTAGAGAAGCAGAACATATATGTAGTTGGTTCCATATTATGGAAGTAATACTATGATTGTTACTTCATCAAAGTCTAACTAATTTTTGACCACGCTACTTATAAAAAAGATAATGCATCCCCTTTAGAGTTGGAACATTAGCACATTGAATGGGAATTATGTTTTTCTGGATATTTCCAAATGTAACAAATTATACAGAAAATTTAAAATAGAATCCTCATGAATTATATTACTGTGCAAAATTTTTTTGTTTTATTTACTGTTGTGAATGAATGGTTTAAAATATGGAACATTTTGGACAATTGAAAATGCAATGTTGGAGCTATTTGATGTGCTTGAGTCACATTCAGCAAATATATTGTAATTCGGACAGAAATTATAATTACTTTTTTTTTTAATTCATGCTCTGATGTAGTCTAAAAGAATATTTACAACCCTCCTAAAGCAGTACTACTCATTGTTGACATGGCTGAACTTCAGTTGGCATTTTTCTTCATTTCAGGGTATCCTCCAGTTCTACATTTTCAAATCTGTGGGAGCGTGAAAGCACATTTCTAAAGACCTAATTTTGGAGTACATGTCTTCTGAATCTTCTGAGTCTTTATATATATCTTAGCATTAACCATCAGACGATGCTTCCATCTGTCATGGTTCCCACAGTACTACAGCTTAACGCTGAAGTATTTGGTTCTCCAGATGAATCCCTTCTAGCAGTTCAGATTTCTGTTAGTAAAAAGACATCAAGACAGGTAGACTTCAATTAAGATACTGGTAAAATTCATCGTGACTTACCCATATCTTGGTCTTGTCTTTTTGTTCCCGCATTTTTCAGCAATTCCCTGTGTAAATAGCTCCCTGTTACTCTTCCTAAACTCTCTTCAATGTTTTCATGTCAGCAGAGCTGATAACTCAAAAGATGATGAAAAAGTAGAATATGGAGTATCCTGATTTGGAAAGGTATTCACAAGGATCACGGAAGTGCAATTTCTAGTCCTGTACAGGTGTCATGGTTTAGGAACGATATTCCCCAATTTAGTGTTCCAGTTGAAACCCACGTGCCACTCTCTTGCTCTCCGCTAGCCCTCCCCATAATGAGAATTGGAGACGCAAAAGGCAAGATCACAGGCTGAGAAAAGAACAATTTACTGGAAATAGCAATGAGATAAGAAAATTAATAGTAATAGCAGCACTATAAATAACTAAGTGTACAAGATTCACATGTGATTTCTTGGAACCAGTGTTCCCTCTGCCACATTTACTCAACCCAAAGGAGCCCCTTCTCCCCGGAAGGGCCTCCCTTCCCCCTGCCTCTGGCAATGGCATGAGGTGGTACAGAATAACCTCCATGTCCTAGCCATGCCTCCTTCTCGCTACTGCAAAAATTAACCCTATCCTGGCCAGAACCAAGACAACAGACAGCCCCAAGAATCACACCACATGCCTGACAGGATAGTGCAAATATTTCTTTAACTCTGTCAGGTTTGGTGCCATGACCACTTTCCTGGAGAGCCTGTTACAATGCCTGGCTACCCTCTGGATGATGTACTTTTTCTTATTATCAAACCTAAACCTCCTCTGACACAGCTTCATGCCTTTACCTTGGGCCCTGTCACTGGTCATAAGAGAGATCAGTACCTTCCCCTCGAGCAGAAAATGTAGACGATGAAGAAGTCTCTCCTCTTCTCCAGGCTGAACAGACCAGGTGACCTAAGCCACTCTTTGTATGGCTTCCCCTCTAGGCCCTTCACCATCCTTGTGGCCCTCCTTTGGACACTCTCTAATAGTTTCTCTTATATTGTGGCACCTAAAATTACACGAAGACTTGAGGTGAGGCTGCACCAGCACAGAGTGGATCAGGAAAATCACCTCCCTTGACCAGCTAGTGATGCTGTGTATGATGCACACCAGGACACAGCTGACCCTTCTGGTGGCCAAGTCACCCTGTTGACTCAGTAGAACGGGACTTAATGTTAGAAGAACCAACATTTGAATAGTGGAGACTGGTAAGGTTGTAAGAGCAGTGGTATATGGAGACTGAAATACTACTGCACGAAGTGGAACCCAGTTCCTGACAAATGATGTTTTGGGATCTTTTTTCCTCTTTTTATTCTTGCAGAATTGTCTTCTGCCATTTAAGACAGAACAGAAAGCCTTTAAGCATGCTTATGGAAAGCCAAATTATTTAATTACCTTAACATGATGGTTTTTATGTAAAATAAAGTAACAGATGGTAAGGTGTAGGTCTAGAGACAAAGGACTTCTCCAATTACTTATGAAGAGGTGAAAAATGAACAAATCTGCATAATTTTTTTATATCATAAAAAGGTAGAAAGCAATTTCCAGGCTGATTGGAATAGGATGCCATTAAAATTGCTTCTTAAGGGAATATTATAAGTGCCTGTTTTTCAGAATGAAGTGCCTGTAATTCATGGGCACAGATAACAGCTGTACTGGCCTCTGTTTGTAAATGCAGTCATATTTCCATGTGTTTCAAAATTTTCATAAGTTATATGATTTATGTAAGAATTTATGGGTACTCAAAAGCATCAGAAATGCAATTTAAGTGTTATTACTCATAAGATTTGACAAAGGATTAACATCAGCAGATTTATTTTCTAAATTTTATTGTCGTTGTATATCATACCACTTCTAATATCATGTCTCTGCACGACAATAATTTCATTATAAAATAACTAAGAGAATAAAATCCAGATGAAGAAATTATTATAGAAAAGACATAATATAGAGACATCTTTGTAAAAATATTTCTATAATTAGAATTTTATTCATAGAGAAAAGATAGAGTTTATTTACAGGAACCTTTCACCTCTTTGTCCATATCCTGATGAAAAAAGCACCAAGGATTCTCTTATGAATTAACCTGAACCTATTTAGATTTGGTATGATTTTCCTATTATCAGTGTATGTAACAAGTTTTCCATAACTTGCCACAATGTAAAATATTCTGGCATTGCAACTCAAGTCATGTTGTTATTCCCGACACTCACTGCATACTATGTGATACAGCAAAATTAACAAACTAGTAGAAAATGCTTTTGTTTGTTTGTTTGATTTCTTATAAAATGATGTCTAGAAAAGCATTTTTGACTATCACTTGTGCTCAGTTCATTGTAATTGAAACCAACACATCTTTGAAATATTTCAAGGAACAGTCAAATTTAATATGCACATGGCTTTATGAATGATTGCCATAAATGTTCAGAGTGGTGAGGCAAAGTTTTCCCTGCAAATTTAATCTTCTCAAATTCTGCAATGTTTAATAGGCTATTGCTCTAGCATGCTGAATTTAGTCTTAGCATCTTCTATGTTGCAAGCATAAATCTTTTCAGAGTAAAATTTCTTTTTAAGTCTGTGGGTCTTACAGCACAGTTCACTGCTGTCACTGAATAAGTTAAAAGTTTTGAGTGCAAAATATTACGTAATCTAATGGGGTTTGAACATTTATAACTATATAGAAAAGCATGCTTATAAAGGTCCTGATAGACTGTTGCAAATGGAGTGATATGCTTCACTAGTAAGAGAGAAGAAACAATGTACATTAATAAAGTAGTGAGTTAATTAAGAAAACTCAATCATAAATGCAACAGTGGTTTAACAAGATTGGATGGGAAAGTACATTTGGTCATTTACTGCATAGAGGACAGGGTCAGATAAAGATGTCAGGGACAACCATCTGTTGAGTCATGAGGCTCAGTAAGAACCCATCCTTTCCTTCTCAGAGAGGAGTCTAGGTGCAGCTAGATCCACACTTAGTCCCAGACTGGGTCAACAGTTTATGTCTACAGGATTCTATATGCACCATGAATCCAATATATCACTAAGCTAAGATTTCAAATTCTGGTACGCTATTAATCGCTTACCAAGCATCTGTTGTAACAAGGAATTTCTCAGCCTCTAGAGTAACCCTTAGAGGCATCCCTGCCCAAGGTGAGGTCCTAGTGTGAAGCTCACTGCTATGCAAGAGAGCTCAGCAGGCCCTGGGTGGGTCACTATTTGCAAAGTAACGATTGACTTATTTGTGTATTACCAAGAGGTCAGAGTCACTGCTCTAGACAGCCCTAGTGCACCATGTTGCCATCTGTCCCCCAAAGTCCACAGCAAGCTGCATGTGGCTGTCAAAACCCCACTGGTGATTATGGCTTAAGCAAGTGGCAAGGGAGAGAGGCACACCGTGACGCTCCATGCTGTGACTATAGTCAATTTATCTTACCTTCAGAGGCTGGGGGTATGGTCACTCGATGCATGTGAGTATGCATAAGTCATGTGTGTTTTGAACAAACACAGTCATGAAGTGAGGCACAGATATTTCACCTAATAGAGCCTGCCATTGCTGCATGCACAGCTTTTACCTGTTCATTAATTTTAGCCTTTAGATTTCATAAAAATCTTCCAACCTTTACCTGTCAAGCTACTTCTTCCAGAACCAGCCAGATCCTTTCACTCAAAGCTTGTCATCACTTTTCAAAATGACCCTTCTGATTCCAGTCTTAGAACAAAGAGAAATTTTCTAAAAATATTTTTCTTTTTATATTCAACAGCTGCTTAATTTAAAGCAATTTGAACATCTTGTCCTAATAAAGGACTATGAAAAAGTTACAGTACCCTTTGAAAGAATAGTCTTGAAACAGCAAAACCTTTCTAGGCTCCAAGAGAACATGGAGGTTTTTTGTACATCTTTATCTTAATGTGCCTTTAGTGTGTCTTGGAACTTTATATGCAATATCTTAATGAAAAGTGATAGGACAGATTTCAGACATTTCAAATCTGGAGAGACAAGTATCTGCTATGTTCAGCATCTGCCTCTTCTCTGAAACTTCTGTAATATCCTTTACTCAGAGCTAATTGTGAAATTGGAAGCCATAATGATTGTTTACCTTTTCTGAGCACCCAAAATTACTTGGGAATGTTAATACCCTAGCTGCCTTTCAATGTCTTTCTACAGCCATCCTGGAAAAATTAGTAAAGTTTGGGATTTATCTGAAATAAGTTAAAGGATAACAACCTAATTACTGTAAATCAACATTATTTTCTCAACAGTGAGTCTTCTAAAATAGGTTGTTTCGGGAAAGAAATGTGAGGGGAACATTTATGTATTTAGATAATTTTCAAAGGGATAATTATAAGGCGTCCTAATTCAAACCAACAAAGAATATTAGTTTCTGCTATGGGAGTGATAAATATTTAATGTATTATTTAAACTGAAGAAAAAATTTTATGTACTACTGCAGGCATATGGATCTGTTCATCCAAATATACAAAGTGTAGGACAAATTGGAATACAAGAAAAATTATAAAATATTAAAAGGGTTTTAAAGAAAATTTAGGGGTTTTCTGATTACTTGATGATACATATATTTATATGTATATATATGAATATCACATGTATTTCATATAGAGTGTATGTGCTTGAATTTATGAGAGGAATGAAATGCAAAGCATGCATCTGCCTTCACTTCAACAAAGCACTTGATAAAGCACCATGTGGAAAACTACAGGTCAGACAAGAAAAGCTAAAAATTACTAGAACTACAAAATCATGAAGGTTCTAATTAAAGGGGAGAAGACAGCAGAAATTATTGATATTAAACACGTGATGAAAGACGAAATAATAATGTTTCTCAAAGGTTAGTTCAGCAATAGTCCTAAGTGAAAATAATGATTTTACATATGAATCAGGAACACCTCAGGAATTTTGCCAAAGTTGCAAAGGCAAAAATCATTGTAATCCTAGAGATAACGAAGATTCATTCCACACGTATACTGCTTAAACAAGTAAAAGTAATCAGAATGAAGTCATTGAAGAAAATACAAAGAAGGAAACATTTTTTTCTAAAAGTGTTTGCTCTTCTGTTCTATAAAATAAAATCCATTACTTTGACTTTCAGTGCCAATTTTTGCTAAGATATTCTCCTTTGTGTTGCAGAAAGTTACTTGTACAGATGTGTACATTTCACTAGCTGGTGAGTAACTGATTAATCAGTTCTAGCTGACAGACCAGTAGCTTCACAAGTTTAATCTGATTTTTTAAAAAATTGTTCATACTCACAGCAGAAAAACTGGGTGAATTATGGTACCAAGGAGATAGACATAATAATACAACATTTGATAGTACAAAATTTTGTGGTTTGTAACTGGAAACTATTAAGAAAAATCACTGACGAAACCTGAGGGCAGAAAATCAGGCTCATTGAAGGAGCTGTGTCATATTCAGTCCTATGAGGTACCAATATGTCACAGCTGTGAATAATGCAGATGGTGTCCTAGGTTTTATTAGCTGAGTTAGGACAATATTAGTTCCATTATACAAAATTCTGGTGAGATGGTCTCTGAAATGTGTGCTCTGGTCATTCATATTGAAAGGAGATGAATTCAGATTGACAGATGGAGAGAGCTTCTGTGATAACGTAGAAAATTGGAAGTCTCTTGTATGAGAAGAGACTGGAAGCACTAGGTTTGGTTGGTCTGCAGACACAAAGGCAAAAAAGGGATAAGGTTGCTCCCTATAAATTCAGCAAAGGTTACAGACTATGTAAGGTAAAGGAAAATATCGATAAATGAATGAATGGATACAAAGAATGTGTTTTGCTTGAAACTGAAGAATACCTAGTGATTCTAGGCAATATACAGAAGCCTAGCTTTTACAGTGTGTAATAGGAGAAAACACAAAGATTAACAAAACAAAGGTTACTATAAATAGATTTTCATAATTTTTAAAGGACTAATGATTGTGATTCCTGCAATAAAATAAGCCATTGTTATATGAATGTATTGCATGAACAATTAATAGGTCACATGCATTGAAAGACATAAATGGATATGAAATATAGACATTGAATATAGGTCTACATGATTTAAAATATTTGGTCAAACAGCTGGAAATATGAATCTGAATAAAATCAACCACATGATTTGCTGTGGAGTCAGCTGCGGGCCTGGGAATAACAGGTTCTACTATCTCTACAGGGTGGAATGAACTCTCTTATTTAGGAATTCTTTAATAAGAGATTTTCAGTTTGCCTCTAGGTCAGCATGAACTTGCACATTACCCCATAGCTAAAAGAATTAATCTAATTCTTACCTCTCTTCATTTGATAGAATCAAATCAAAAGATGAATCCCACCCATAAACTATAAGAGGCCTGAGTAAGGAAAAAGAGTTGTCAGTTGCAGAGTCACTCAGATTACCTAGAGAAAATTGCAGTTTAATACAAGAAAGTAGAAGGGAGTGGAGACTAGGGCTGTCTAGAAGAAGTGACCGGATCTGAAAATCAATGAGATTTATTAGAGACAGAAGTAACAAGCGTGCAAAGAAGATAATAAAAATTATCTGTTCTGTGGCAGTGTGAAAATAAAGTGTTGGTAATAGTTGGAAAGTTATGGTAAGATAACTTCAGGGACATATTTTGGCAAAGAAAAAACAACAACAACATACATCCTCTATACCCACAGCTGATTATAACCAAATATAGTGTAAAAACACTTGAGAACTGGTTGAACACTGGTTGAACAACATGCATTGTGATAGACTGTTAGATTTTAGGAAGAATATATCCATGTCCAGAGTCTGATTTTTCCCTAATACGTATAATCTGCTACTAGTCCCTAGCTATCTGTTTTCTGTGACAACTCTTCAGGATTCATGCAAAATTCATATTGCCTCTTTCTTCTGCTCTTTCAGCTTACACCATTGCTATTGAAGGCTCAGTTCTCGAGGTCCTTGGGGTTATTCTGGGTGCTTTTTTAGTGCAGCTATTGTTCTGACATGAATAGAAGCTAGTGAAAGTGTAGATGGTAAAAATAAAATCTGAATATTTACAAGCAGAAAAATAGAGGCCTTAGTAAAATGTAAACGCTGCTTGTGTAAGAGGCATCTCAAAAAACATGATTCCAATGCCTTAACACAGGCATTTTGTTTCATTTTAGTGGCATCCTTGGACATATATTCCAGCTCAGTGTGGATGTCTCAAATATCTTAGGTATCTGTGAAGAATGCACTCAACCCCTTAACCAAACCAGCAGTAGTTCAATTCAGGCTTGAAAGGAGGTAAAGGCATGAGCCACAGCCAGTCCAACAACTCCTCCAGTTCCATCCTGTTCTCTGAAAACCCACAAAGGAGCAGAGTGATGCAGTGAGCATTGATTCACGTGTTCTTGAGGAAGAAATAGCAGGGACATGTCATGAACTGCACCCCCCATTCCCTGTCCCTGCAATGCTGCGGGGGAGGAGGTAGAGAACTCAGCAGAAAAACAGAGGCTGGGAAGAAGGGACAGGTGGGGAGGAGGTGTTTTAGGATTTGGGGTTTATTTCTTATTATCCTACTCTGATTTTATTGGTAATAAATTAATCTAATTTCCCCAAGTTGAGTCTGTTTTGCCCATGATGTTAACTGGTGAGTGATCACTCCGCATCTTTACCTTGACCCACTAGGTTTTCATTACAATTCCTTGTCCCTGTCCAATTGAGAAGGAGAGTGACACAGTGACTTTGGTGGACAGCCAGGGTCAACCCCTCACAGCACCGAAGTCCTAGTAGACCAGTGTGCATAAAGATAATACTCTACCAGCTTCTCCTTAACTTCACAATCTTGGCACATAGCACAATTGCTCGAATTGTTTTCAGGGTTTTTCCTGAGTTTTGCTGCTGGGTAGAAAGCTATAGATACAAAATATTTAGATCTGCTCAAAATTAAGCGATTACTACTTTTTCCTAGTTAGTTAAAGCGAAGTTTAAAAATAAAATTGTAAACAAGATGTTATATATATGCTTCAATTCCTAAAGTCCATACAGAACCATACTAGAAAATAGATAATTCTTTTAATCCCACAATGACAAGTACATTTCCCAGCAGGAGGTACAAGTCAAGGTGCCATAATGGACTGCCCAAAATAATTTTTGAAAGCGTTATGCACTTTCTGATGTGTGTACATTCATGTGATTTCTGAGAAAGTGCAATTATATCTAAAAAAAGAGTGATATAATGTAGAATGTATGAAAAACTATGAAGTAATTTTTTAAAACAAAAAATTAATTCAAAAATATTCCAGGTTTTAAAAATATTTTAGAACAGCAGTAGGATTTTATGAAACAAAAGACTCTCTTCTCTTATGTCTCTAGAGAGATCATTATCACAGTATAAATTTATTATATATTTGCATACATCAATATCTTCAAGACCTTTTTACATGTCAGCTTGCTGTAAAAACAGACCTAATATGATAAACTGAAGTATTTGATACAAAAGCCGAACAGCAGACAACTGTATTAAACCAGGTTCATCTAACACTAGTTAGGTCTCTGAGACCTTCAAAGTGGAATGACATCACACAAGAGCTACAGAAAACCTGCACTGGCTGCAGGTGGGCAGAATATTCTGCAACATCTCACACAGTACTAGATTCTCATGTGTAGGCAACAGAATCAAACCCCTGGTATGCAACCTGAGATGAGCTGAACTGTTCTCTAGGTATCCCTGGCTCTCCTGATTAGATTTCCATTGTCTATAGTCTAACTTCAGACACCTGGCTCATATAAAGACACTTTCGTACAGACATGTAAAGACATTTGAGTATAGGCAAATAAAATACAGTTACTACTGAGCTGAACCCAACACCTGAAGCTCAGTAGAATTAAACAGAAATGTACAAAACCAGCTTTTTTATTGTTAAATCAATGCTTTATTTTTTAATTCATATTTTTAAATCCATGTTGCATGGACATTTAATTTTTATAGTCTGAAGATAATAATTTAGAAAGTATGACCAGTGTCATATATTTTAATATTCCTTGCTGTTTATCCAGTCTGTACTTGTACCACTTCATGGCCTATTTCCCATTAACACTTCCTGGTAAGAAGACATTCAGCTGCCACTACTGCCTTTGAGAATGACTTCTCAAACCTTTTCTGCAAGGAGAGAAATTGCAGTTAGCTTCGTTTCTAAAAAATCCTGACAGTTTTTTTTCATGAAAGTTAAGTTTGTAAGAATCATGCAGCCCAAATCCAGGGTATAAAATAGTTTGACGTGTAGAATTTCGTCCCACTTATCTATTACGGTTTTAAGGATAAAATATTGTGGATATCAGCAGAAGTGTTAGTATTTCAAAGTGGCATAAATATTTCAGTAGATTGCACCTCCTATCTGTGTGATCTGACAACTAAAAACAATCAGTTCAAATCAAGACAAGCCACATGTTTTACATGATGCTAAGAAAAACTTATAATCATCAAACCCCCAGATGTTTCTGAGATATTAATGGTTCAGGTGTCCTAATTTTAATAGCTGAACTCTACAGGGGTATGTCTTTCAAAGCATATGTTTTAGGCAATATACCTTCATTTTTCAGTAGCTTGTCATATGACTCAGAATCAGAATCTTTGACATGACAATAACAAAACAAAACAAAGCAAAAGAGCAACAACAACAAAACCCAACAAAAAAGCAACAAACATTAAAATGGGCCAAAATTAAGACTGAGTTGTAAGTTTTGAAGACGTATAATACAGCAAGATCTAACACTGGAACTATCCAGGGGATGCTTGGATAACTTTAGGCCATCTTTATCCTGTCATAAAGGAATGTTACAGGTATAAAAATTGTTCACAGAATCGCAGAATCATGAAGTTTAGAAGTAACCTCCAGAGATCATCTAGTTCATAAATGCATCTTCTGTGCAGAGCAGTTAAAGCAGATTGCTTTGAGCTGTATGCAGTACATTTCTGAGTATTTCCACAGATAAACTTCCCACAATTTCTCTTGGCAACCTGTTCCAGCATTTGACCACTCTCATATTAAGTACGGTTCTCTTTTTTCTTGAAAAACTTCACAGCGTGTTCCCTTTTCAGGCCCAGTAGGGAAATGATTGCTTTTTCCTCAGATGAGATGTGTACAAGCATTGAAAAACAAGGTCACTGAAAGTTACTGATTTACTTGTCTTTCCATAACTATTCAGTGTCTTCATTCCATGCTATTAAAATCAGACTTACCTCAAATGTATGGAGTACAATGCCTTCATGGAAAGAAAGGTGATCATCAACCTTGCAAACTCCAACAAATTTAATTGATCCTCTGGAATGTGAATTTCTTAAACTTTTATGCATGGCTATCATTTTATTCTGTCTTCAGGTCAAGTGTTTTGGGTTCAGATCTGGGTGAATGCAAGATTTGGAGACCAGTTCCAGAGAAGTGAAAGAACCAGACATGTGGGAACGGCCAGCAGATGCTTTTATATACCTAATATTGCCTAATGGTTCGCCTCTTCATTACACAAAAGGAAGCAAAAGAGAAGTGGGGATTAAACTCTTAGCCACTTTTTTCCCCTATTTTTACCTTCAACTATATTTTTCTTTCTCTTCTTTTCATTTTCCTTTCCATTCTTAGCTAAATATATCAATGCACTTATTATATGTTCATGTCTATTTGTTTATATATATAATAAACCATAATAAAACTCAAGCAGCCTTCTATTATTAATCTGCAATGTTCTATTTTCATGCTTTAATCAAACTCAAAACTAGATGTGGGAAATGCAAGGCAAAGGTTAACATCTCTATTCTATTATAACTGCAGTCGCTCGAGACAAAGAAAGTGTATCTTTTAACACTTCATTTTTCTTTTTTTTTTTTTCATCTTACTGCAGTCTTTTTGCTTGGCTTTCAATAATAAATTTGTTCAAGCTCTGTGGGTTCTCTAAAGATTTCTAAATGTAGTATATACTTCAAATACCCATATCCACAGCTTAAACTGTGTCAGCTGGAGTTGTAAGGTAAATGTTTGGTTCAAGTCTTACAAATAATGTTTGAGTTAACAAATCTTTATTCATTTCCTAATATTTTTTCACATCCTGAAGGTACTTCTATTGTGTATTTAAATACTATCTCAGAACAGTGAAGTATCTGCAGCCTCCACAGTAAAACAGCACTGGTCTTGGTGATCTAGGTGCCAAAGAAATCTGTAATAACTCATTTGTCCAGAGATGGGCAACAAGGCTGGTGAAGGCTCTAGAGCACAAGTCTTATGAGAAGCAGTTGAGGGAGCTGGGGTTGTTTAACCTCAAGAAGAGGAGGCTCAGGGGTGACCTTACCTCTCTCCTGAAAGAAGATTGCAGCAAGGAGGGGATCAGTCCCTTCTCCCTGGCAACCAGCAACAGGACAAGAAGAGTGTGTCAAGCTGTGTGAGAGGGGATTCAGGTTGGACATCAGGAGGGATTGGAAGGGGTTGTTAAACATGGGAATGGACTGCCCAGGGACCTGGTGGAGTCACCATCCTTGGGTGAGTCACCATTCCTGGAAGAGTTTAGGAAAAGTCTGGGTGTGATACTTAGCACCATGGTCTAGTTGACAAGGTAGTGTCCAGTCAAGGGTTGGACTTGATGATCTTAGTGGTCTTTTTCGATCAAAATGATTCTGTGGTTCTGTGATTCTCAGTTTCCCAAAATGTGAAGTTATTCCCAGTAGTATTAGATAAATACACACCTGATCTGTACAATTTCAGTTGTCAAATCTGTTTAAATAAAACCTGGAATGTTTTTCAGCCCTGAAAATCATCACATACAAATAGCTGTCTGTGGACAAGGGAAAGCAAACCTTACAAAAAAAATAAAACTGTATATTTTTTAAAGATTGCAAAACAGGTTCAAAACACAGTTTTTCAGAATGTTTGACTTGTAAAATAATTGAAATTCATCTTACCTCCTCCTTTTTGTTTTAGTACATTTAGTTTCATTTATAGCTGTCCCTCCTCCATCTTTTTGTTACTTTCTGATGTCACATTTGTCTTAAAATCTCTTGTATCCTCCTTATTCCAAGGAATAACAAGTTATTTTCTTTTTTTTTTCCTTTTCAGGAATCCCAGGCCCTGAACACCAGAGAAAAAGTCTGGAACAAGGAAGGCTTATCCTTGGTAACAAAGGATCAGAGTAGGGAACAACTTAGAATTCTAGAATCATAGCATGATTTGAATTGGAATAGATCTTTAAGTATCATCTACTCCAAACCAGATTACATGGGCAGGGGTACCTTCCAGGAGATTAGTGTGCTCAAAACCTTTTTCAAGATGGCCTTGAACACTTGCAAAGATTTGGCACCCACAGCTTCTCTGGGCAACCTGTTCTAGTGTCTCACTGAACTTGTAACAAAATAATTTCTTCTTCATATCCAATCTAAATCTACCCTCTTTCAGTTTAAATCAGGCCCTGGTAAAAAGTTCCTCTCCATCTTTCTTATAAGACCACTTTAAGAACTTACAGGTCTCCCCTGGGTCTTCTGTTTTGCAAGATGAACGACCCCAACTTTCTCAGCCTGTCTTCATAGCATAGATGTTCTACTCCTCTGATGATTTCCCCTGCTATCTTCTGGATGTGCTCTA
>VZRS01001044.1:230316-289179 GCA_013398055.1 Ifrita kowaldi | reverse complement strand
AACAAGGAAGGCTTATCCTTGGTAACAAAGGATCAGAGTAGGGAACAACTTAGAATTCTAGAATCATAGCATGATTTGAATTGGAATAGATCTTTAAGTATCGTCTACTCCAAACCAGATTACATGGGCAGGGGTACCTTCCAGGAGATTAGTGTGCTCAAAACCTTTTTCAAGATGGCCTTGAACACTTGCAAGGATTTGGCACCCACAGCTTGATGATCTTAGTGGTCTTTTTCGATTGAAATGATTCTGTGGTTCTGTGATTCTCACTTTCCCAAAATGTGAAGTTATTCCTAGTAGTATTAGATAAATACACATTATTAGATAAATACACACCTGATAGTCTCTGGCCAACCTGTTCTAGTGTCTCACTGAACTTGCAACAAAAAAATTTCTTCTTCATATCCAATCTAAATCTACCCTCTTTCAGTTTAAATCAGGCCCTGGTATAAAGTTCCTCTCCATCTTTCTTATAAGACCACTTTAAGAACTTACAGGTCTCCCCTGGGTCTTCTGTTTTGCAAGATGAACGACCCCAACTTTCTCAGCCTGTCTTCATAGCATAGATGTTCTACTCCTCTGATGATTTCCCCTGCTATCTTCTGGATGTGCTCTAAAGTCACCCCAAGACACACATCCATGTCTTCTTTGTACTTGGTATTCCAGACCTTAACACAGCACTCCAGGTGAGGGTCTCATGGGAGCAGGGTAGAAGGGAAGAATCGTCCCCCTTGATCTGCTGGCCATTATGCTGTTGATGCAGAGCAGGATACGATTGACTTTCTGGGCTGTGAACATGCAGCACTGGCTTGTATTTTTTCGGCCATCAGTATCCTCAGGTCCATGTCCACAGGGCTGTTCTTAAAATAGTCATCCTCGTGACACTGGGAGTTGCCTTGACCCAGGTGCAAGACTTTTCACATGACCTTGTTAATTTCATGAGGTTCACCTGGATGCACTCCTCAAGCCTGTCAAGGTCCCTCTGGAGGGCATTTCCTCCATCTAGTGCATCAGCTGCATCACTCAGCTTGGTGTTCTTTAGATCAAATAAACAGCTCGAATTTCCCACACCCGAGGTATGTTATTTTCACATATAACGTAGTTTTTCATTCAAGGAAAGCAAGTTCCTCATAATGTGGAAAAGAGTTACATTACTATTCTTGTAAATTTAACCTCACTTTTTTACCTTATCCCCTGCATTGATTTAATTATAGAACTTACACACCGAAGTAGCTAGACACTGCGAAGGGAAAGAAAATTCTTTTATCTCATTCTTCCACCAAGCTCCTTGTTGGAGTCACAGTGTAAAACCTCAGCTCAGTAGGGAAATGTCATTCTTGCCCTTTGATGTATTTAGATTATGAGTCACATAGAGCTACCAAGTATCTGGTTTTGTTATGAAAAGAGAAAATGATTACAAATGCATTTTCAGTGAAGCTCTCATCTAGGGACTAAAACCATCACTGAGATTAAGATAGGTCTCTTTTTGTGTGTGTCTTGTGACTTCTTTAACTGCTGAAGTCTGTTCTGTCCCTAAGTATTATATGACTTGAGCATATCCCTTCACAGTAACAGAGAGACTGGAAAAGGCACAAGTGGATGCTTTTGGATAACTAAAACCTTCTTTATGATAACACTTCATGAAACTAAGTTGTTTTGTTTTGTTACTTGTAGAATTTATCCAAGGAATAAAATACAGAATCTGTCTTCCTTTAGGCATCAAAGTTAGATATTTAAATCTGAAAAAATCATAAAACTTTTGCAGTGAGAGGAGTGAGATGTGTACTTCCATTGTAGAGTCTTTGATGGCATTCTAAGATTGACGGGTAAGAAAAGCCACATGTACTATCATTTACACACACTTATTTGTCAATTCTCATCCAGAGGATGAAATTCATACCATGTAGACCTCTGGAGCAGATGCAGAATAAGTGAAGAATTCTTTTTTGGAGGCAATAAGTTGTGTTGTCTTTCTCTTCATGGTAACTATCACATTGCCAGAAAGGGTAATGCTAGTCTACCTTTCAATAAATTAGAACTGTTTGGACAACATGAATTTGTACATATATATGTTCTTAGTGAAACTTGGTGAAAACTGTTCTTTCTGATATCAGAATGACAATGACATTTTGATTTTCTGTTAAAAAAATCAGAAAGAACATAAGTGGTTCAGGCATTGAAATAGCTTCTCCCAAATATACCTTGTCACTATATTTGGTGTACATGACAACGTTTTGGTAGCAGGGATGCTGCAGCGGTGGTCTTTGTAAGAAGAGTTTGGAGTAACCCAATGCCAAGGATAGGCAGTTCCTAATAGGTCTATAATGGACTTCAGTCTGTGGAAGAGCCCATGCTGAAGCAGGAGAAAATTGTAAGGAACAAGAAGAGGCAGAGAGAAGCTGATATGAACTCATAACACCCATTACCCATCCCACCTTGACTACTCTGGGAAGCTGTGTAGAAAAGTCAGGAGACAAATGGTGAAGTTTAGTCTGAAGAAGCAGGGTTGGAGGAGAAGTGTTTTTTTAAATAATTTGTCTTTGTTTCCATTACCTGAATCTACTTTACCTGGCAATAAATACAATAAATTTTCCCCAAGCTGAGTTTGTTTTGTCCTTTATGGTAAATAGTAAGCAGTCTGCCTATGTTTATTTTGACCCCTTAGTTTTTTCTTCCAATTTTTTCACCCTGTCCTTTGGAGGAGGGCAAATAGCTGAAGTCTGGGTATGTATCCAGCGGCAGAAGTTGTTACACAACCATAATCACAAACAAGCTATTTTTCTCAGGGAAATAGCTATGATCAAGAGGTTATTCTGTATCATCTCACATCATTGCCGTGGGCAAGGGGGGAGGGAGTCCCTTCTGGGGAAAAGCGTTTCCTTACGGTTGAATAAATGTGGCAGAGGGAGTGGTGGGGTAATGCCAGCTCTGACCCTGATGGAGCATTTGGGGAATGCTGGTTCCAAGCTGGAGGGAGTGGTTGGGTTATGCTAGTTCCGAGCTGGGGTAGCAGTTGGGGTAGCGTGGCTGTGGTCACGTTGGGCACTGTGGAGAGCATCTGGCATGTGGATCACACTCTCTCTTTTGTACACTTCTGTTCTTAATAATTTTGCTGACACTGTTTGTCTTCTTATCCTGTTGCTGTTCCCTGTAAATTTTTCTTATCTCAGCCCATGATCTTTATCATTTCTGTCTCCAGTTCTTCTCTCCAGGCCACTCCAGGGGGAAGAGGGAGGGGGAGGTGGAGCAAGAGAGCAACAATGTGATTTGGAAAATCTCAGTTGGAGTGTTAAAATGGGAAGTACCATTTCTAACCCACAACACTCAGTTTCCTTCCCAAAATGTATTTGAACCTGATTGATATTGCAAGTATGATATTTTTATATTCAAATTATCTATAGATACACATTACAGAGATTTGAAATACTTTTTTTCCAAACCCAAGTTAATTAATTTAGCTATCAGATCTTAAAACAATATTAAAATGTTATGGCCTCTTATGAAGACTTCTTAGTAAAGCTGACAAAACTAACTTCCCAGTTAAATGCAGCATATCTGTAGGAATATAACACCGTATCTGAACTTCTTATTTAGGGAGTAGTGTAGTGAAACTCACAGAAGTGCCATACTCTCCAGACTACCTGTGCTTTGAATCCCAGTCAACATCATGCATCGTGCTTCATTGACACACTTGATTGCTCTCTTTACTTCTCTTGCTGAGTCTGGGATGGACTGCTTATGTGTATCCCTTGTGCCAGAGGGAAAGCAGGGTTTTGTGTGCCATTGATTCAGGCAGTTTTCTGGACACACAAAGATGAGACATATCTTCTAAATCATTGTAATATGCAAGGTTATGTCTATCACATTTGCTCAACTCAGAACTGTTTAGTAAAAGGCAAAATAGAAGAGCACCTACTCTAAAGAAAAATCAACTGTCTCTACACTAAAAATTCCTATGAGATCTCAAGAAGATTTGTTTTGTATGGTAATTTTTGAAAGTCTGGCCTTTTCCTTTCATTATCTGCATGGAAGCTTGTGGTTGGTGAACAGTATAAAGGTGTGGTTCTTCATATCCGATGTCTAAATATGAATTTATAAGCACTTAGACTTGACATTTTTAGCTTCAAATCCAGTTCTTCAGTATCCTCAGATGCCTTTTTCTCATTAGTCCTCTCACAGAGTTGTTCTTGAATATAGCTGATACTATTTAAGTTTCAAACCAGACTATTTTATCTCTTTTAAAACACTGTGACAGATGTGTAAGTGCTTTAATATTTACAGGTAAATATTTATTAACGAGATTTTTTTTGTCAGTTTCCTGTTATTTAACTATTTATGTGTGTTTTGTCTGGTGGTGTTTAACATCTAAATTTTTTTTTTCTACTAAGAAAACCCCCTGTGAACTATCAGCACCGAAAAGAGCTCAATTGGATATGTGCATAACTCTGTGAACCCACCAGTAAGACTTAATGAATAGCAATGGTTGCAGCCTCTGTAAATTGTTCAAATTCTACAGGCTACTATGTCAGAAACTTTCAAATTTCACACAAATAGTGGTTTATTTATAAGCAGCTAAATGTAGAATTTTCCTTTTGGCCCAGTTTGGCAGTATTTTTAGTCAAGAAAAAATATAGAATTTAACTAATTTAATCTGGTTTTGTGCTATAGAAGTGGAGAATTGATATACATAAAATATTTCTGAATTATAACTGCTTTTATATTAACTGAAGTCATTAATCTAATCGTAGTAAAATTTAATATTTACCCACTGACAATTCAATCTGTTCCTTTTGGTGTGCGTAGAGTGTGAACTAAAGTCATTCTCACAGCCCCAAAATTTGAAATATTTCAGATTTCATCTTTATTTTTGAAAGAAATTTGAAGAGTAAATTCAAAGCAAATCACTGCTCCCATTCCTCTCTATAGCAGAGTGAAACCTAAAGATTTAGCCAAGTATTGGAATAACGGGTCTTGAACAGCAATCCTGGAGTGGAAATTGGTTTACCATTGTACTCTTCACCTCCAGATACAGGGATTTAAAATATTTAACATACTGAGAACTCCTCAGTCTCTTGCATGTGTCTCTTTCTGGAGTTTTATTGGAAATACGAGAATAGCTTTATGTGGGGTCAACACACAGGTCTTCAACAGAGTTTTTTGTGACTTCACCTAAAAGAAAACACTTTCTAAGAACTAACTCTCCTTTCTTGCATTTAGAGAGTGTAGTGGGGAGTGTTCGTTGTGGCTGTGGTGTGGAATTCAAAATCCATTTAACTGGTAAATTTTATTACTGAAAACCCAGTAACATAAGACAGGAGAATTTACACTTACTTTCCCTAAACTAAAAGAAATACCAGAGATAAATTCAACTTCATATGATAAGACTATGATTATCATTCTAGACTCTTTGAGGTACCCAAAACAGTGTGACAGAACCCCTAATTATTTATTACATTTTTAACCCCTGTGCAGAAATCTTGTATGTCACTGAAGAAAAATAAACAGTACAGTCAGGCAACGAGAGGAAGAGGCTACAATAATGTGTTTGTGAGTGTGTTTGTACCCGTATGAAGGAGGCAGTGACAACTGTCTACAGCTGCAAATGCAAAAATGAATGATAGGTGGTTGTAATATGTAGTGAAAGACAGTGGTAAATCACTTCAGTGGTAATGCATTCTCTGGAAACAAGCCAGCCATTGACGATAATTCACTGCAAGTATTTTCAATTCTGCTGTTTCCAGAACTTGGGTTATATATCAAAGTCAGTCATCATGAGGGAAAATGTAAAACATTGTATTATTCTTACTAATTCTGAGACCAATACTTCCGTCTTTTGGTTAAACAGTGTTTATTTCAGTGGAGACTGATTCTGTAGAAGTTTAAGCCTGTCTTGTAAGATTATTTCAGTAGAATACTTTTATTGTTTTGGTGCATTAGCCTTGACTAACAGCCAAACACCAACCCAGGCACTCATTCACTCCCCTCCTTTAGGGAGACTGGGACAGAAAATAGGACAAAAAAATCTTCTTGGCTGAAATAAAGACTAGAGACTGTTTACCAAATACTGGGAGAAATTTATTTATTTTATTGTCATTTAAAATAGACTTGGATAGGGAGAAAGCAAGACAAACATTAAAACAAAATATTTCCCTACCACTGTCCCATTTCTTCTTCTGAAATCCTGATCTTTTCTGAAGGTTTTATGAAGAAGAAATAGTGATTCTTGACCAGGTTTGGGTTTGATGGGTTTTTGTTTGTTTGCTTGTTTTTTTGGGTTTTGTCAGTTTTGGTTTAGGTTTTTTTTCTTTTTTAGATGAACCATAAAGCTGAGATCTTTTTACATACATACATTCATTAATAATTACTGTTCTCAGGTCCATGCAATATGGTGTACGTTGGATCAGATTTCAACTACTATTTATTAGATAATTCAATGCTGAATTTCTAGACCAATTATGGAACATTTAGGTAAAATTTCTCATAAAATATCTTATTTCTCAAGATATAAAACTAATACTAATAAAATTCTGGTAAATTATGACTTTACACACGTAATTTACCTACATGCAATTTAATCTTTTAAAGTCATTTGCTTGTCAGCAGATTTCAATGTTGAAGTACTTGACAGAAGGGGAAGAAGAAGGATATTCTCTTCTGACTTTTTTCTTGTTTCATTTTTATCTTTCTATTTTTAAAAGAAAAAGAAAATTTTGTTGCTAAAATTCCCTGAAGCTTCAATATTAGTTCCTCTGTGTAACCAACAGGGTGATAGCTTTCTGGGTTTTAATTTGATCAATAACTGCAAAATTGTTCCAGTGATAGGTGAACTATCAATCCATTAACTAAAAAAAAATTTATTTATGTTAAAATTCTGTTCTCTATTTCACTGAAATATTCATTTCAGTATGAAAACAGCAGGATATTAACCTTCACAGTTTTCAAGTGTTGAGAGTATTCTTGAGCTTGTAGGCACTAGGTTCACAATGTCATAACGAGAAACAAAAGCTGTTTTCAGATGTTAGTATCATGTTGTTCAGAATATTAATGCATTTTACATAAAGCAATAACTGGATTAAAATAAAAATTAAAAAGGAATAAAACCCTACAAAATAACACTAGGAAACCTTTTGGAGAAGTCAAAGTCTTCCTCTTCCACTGAAGTGGAATAACATAACTACTAGGTCATGCCTTTTATCTATTTCTTTTGTCTCTGGAGTTTGCTGTACAGCAATTTAATTTCAGTAGAAAGCACATAGGACTTCCAGTGAGGTCCTTTTTTTCCCTAGAACTAACTAGTGTGGCTCTTTCATTTGACATTTTTGTTTTTCAAGATGAGGAACAAACGGAATCACCTTATTCTATGTTCCATTCAACACATTTCTTTAGTAGATTGTTAGCCAGATAATGTCAGTAAAATTCTGCCCTCCTTACATTTATCTGTAGTTGTGTTTTAAGAGTGGGCTCCATATATCACTGTAAGCACCTTGTCAAGGCGTGTCAAGACACAGTTTTCAGGTTCTGGATACTACAGGGGGCTTCCATCTATCTACTATCTTCCTTGAGTAAGAGCGTCCAAAGACATCCTTAGAAATAAAAAATAACCAAAGAATCAAAAACGTTTTGGTTACCTTTTACTTATATTAATTTAAAACATTTCCCCCTTCCACTTTAGTAGAGGACACAAGGATAAAAATGTGCATGCTGATATTTTCTATAACCGATAAGAATTCAGCCATGGAATGTTTATTTTGAAATATTTCTTTTCCCACACAAAGAAAATACAATGAAACAAAAATAAAAGGCAAATAAGCAAGTACACTGAATAGTTTAAGGTCCAGAAACAAAGCATATAACAAACACTAGAGAAAAACCTTCTTTTCTTTCAAAAATGTAGTAACACTTTTGAATATTTAATGTTCTGTTCGTGCCTTTCTACCTGCACTAGAGCTATTATTATTAATACAAATTGCAGCTTCTGAAGCTTCAGATGTTACACTCAAAGCTCATTTTTTGATGTCATTAAAACATGGCTTTTTGGAAAAGCGATTTACTTTATTTTCTAAAATACCACTCACAAGGATGCTTTGACATAATTAAGTCAATAACATTACTTAGAACCTCCACATAAAAGTAATTATTTCTTTGTCAAATATTATGCTGATGAATGTAGACTAATGATGTAATTTGCTTCAATTACAGTTGTTTTATGAAAATTGTGTTTCTGCATATAAACCTTAAAGGCTTATGATTTCTTAAAAGCAGAACTGAAGGAAAATAAGTCCATGGTTTGGTAAGAAACTCTCCCCCATCTTGGGAAACTCAGTATGAGTATTTCAAAAATAAAAACACCATCCTCCTTTTGGTTCCAAACCCTTTCCCTCCCTTTGCTTCACAAAATTAAGCAGAAAACAAGCTGCAAACTCTTGTTCTGTTTCACATACTGAAATAAATAGTGTTTTTTAATTGTAGGGTATAACTCACTCTGGTGCACTCAGTGCCATGCCTAGGCCCTTTGCAAAATGAAGATGTTATACCTGAAATTTAACAGGAAAAGTGACAAGCTTTTGACAAGTCTCGTGTGGGATTACAACATGCCTTGTGTAATGCTCTCTGAAATAAGCATTACCAGAGGTGCTTAAAAATATTAAACTGACAAGTCCTAGAGCTGACCCAGACTTCAGCAGTTCCGCCTGTGTGTAGCTCCTAATTAAAACACTATGGCATTAAAGTTATTCTTCTATCTTGAAGCATATTTTATGTATACAGATATGTGTGGACTTATTTTGTACTGTCCCCTGACCCTGGTAGTCCCTAGCACTGGAACAGCCCTGGCAGAAGCAGAAGAAGACTCTTAAGTCAGCTGGGGCAGTCTGGCCAGTTGGAGATGGTTGTAGATGGCTGGAGCTTGTTCCTCCAGCCCTCCTGTTGCCCACCCAGATGGAGCTGCTGCTTACTCAGGGACAGTAGCCTGAGAGACTGTGGGGTGGGGGAACAATAACTCTTTCTGTCATGGGGCTCGTGGGAGAGCTTCCACCGCTCCCACTGGGACCCCAGGGGCAGCCAGGAGTTGGTGGGGTGAGTGGGTGTGAGATGCACCATTGAAGGAGATTAGCGCCAGTCAGGGACTCGTAACACCTGAGAAGAAGGACTTGTGGTAGTGATGGCTTCTGTCTGGAAGCATGAATGGTAGAAGAATCAATGAGGATGAAGAAGTGATAAAAATATTGCATGAGGACTCATACAGTATAGTCAAAACTCACTGTTTTCTTTATACCTCTTAGAATATGATTTTACTGTTTATGAGATTTCCTGAGGTAGTGGCTGAGGCTGAGATATAAAAACAAGCAAAATATTTCAGGGATACCTGCAGAGCCAGAAATCAAAAGAGAGCAGTCAGAGACTTTTCCAGGTACTGCTCACGGACTATTTCAGGTAAGGCAGCAACACAACTATGTCCAGACCCCCATTACAAAAATAAGTGGATAGAAGAGTTTTTTCAAGAATTACATGTGCTTGCTATTTGCCTTCTGAAATGCAGCTGTCAGAAAAGAAATTGGAAAGACTCTGAAGGTTCTGCTGCTTATCTGTTTCCTGATATTTCCTGCTGAGGAATTAGACCAGGTTTCAGTTAAACTACAAGAAAAACCAAAATGCCAGACACTTTCCAACTAAAGAATTGTAAAACCTCAAACTTCTATTTCACATATTGCCATAATTCCTAGTTTGGAAGACCCTGTTGTTAAAGCTGAGAATCCAGGAAAGCAGAATTTGAAGAATCAGAAGACTTTCCAGATTTGAGTCCACATTGTTTTTTTGATTGGCCTTAGTTCCCCTTTTTTTCTCCCCAAAACGTTTTTGCTTTAAACTGTCTAGTCAGCCTATCACACTTAATTTGGAATGATGGCCTGTCATTAAAAATTCCCTTGATAAATATAAGCTGGGTTTTTTTCCCAAATAATAACTGTTGCTCAACATCTTTCCGTTCCCAGAAGCACTGGCAATCCTATCCAGGGCTGCATCAGAAGAGTGGCCAGCAGTTTGAGGGGAGGTTATTCCCCTCCTCTACTCTAGCCACAGGATGATACCCCACCCACAGGGGCCCCCCAATAGAAAAAATGTATAGGCTTGCCAGAGAAGGTTGTGAGGAGGGCCACAAATATCATCAGAGGGCTGGAGCACCTATCCTAGGAAGAAAGGCTGAGAGAGTAGGGGGTGTTTAGCCTGGAGAAGGGTCCAGGGATACCTCACTGTGGTCTTTTGATACTGGAAGAAAATTTATAAGAAAAAATGAGAAAGAATTTTTTACGAAGGTCAATACTGACAGGACAAGGGAACTTAAACTGAAAGAAGTTAGATTTTGATTGGTTACATGGAGGAATTTTTTTAGAGAAAGAGTGTGGTGAGACAGTGGATCTGGGCAAACCGGAGATTGCCCAGAGAAGCTGTGGATGCCCCATCACTGGATTTGTTCAAGGTGGGATGAGGCTTTGAGCAACCTGGTCAGGTAGAAGGCCTCCCTGCCCAAGGCAGAGAAGATTTGAACTGATGATCTTTAAAGATTCCTTCCTACCCAAGCCATGATTCTATGATTCTATTATAGGAATGACCAAGCTCGTATGTTTTTAACACTGTAATTCTGTGTAAGTGGTGACAAGAAAGACAGAGAAATGTGCAAAGATGTTTTTAAGGAAAGGTGAATTAAATGTTTAAGCTGAATCTGAACTGCAAAACATAAATAGAAAACCAAAGCAGAAAAGAAATGCATTTATGTTTTGTGTCACGTTTGAAGCCTCAAAGATAGTGACAAACTCGAGATAGAACAGTGAAGAGCCACTAAAGAGCACAGGCCATGAGGGGTGACTGAACAGCTTGAGGAAAATATATTTAAAGGGTGATTTAATAGTTATCTTGTACTGCTTAGAGGGTACAGAAAGAGTGTTGGACTCATTTGGGGGGTGCACAGTGAAAGAATGAGGGACAGACACCACAAGGTGCACAAAGGGAAACTCTGATAAAATAAAAGGGTGGGGTCAACAAAGGAAAAAAAAAACACAATAAGAAAGGTTAAGCAGTGGAATGGTTTGTCTAGAGATACTGTGGAATTTTCATCTTTGGAGGCGTTGAGTGTACAGCTAGATAAGACTTTGAGTAGTCTGATCTAATCTTAAGGTTAGCTGGGCTTTGAGCAGGAGGTTCAAAGAGAGGACTTGCTTCAGTAGACCCCTTCAAACGTTTTTTTTTGTGTGATTTTATAATTCAATATCTTTTCTGTAGGTGTAACTTAAGTTATAGATAAGGGCAGCAAAAAATATCGTCGGGGAAAAAACTCTGTGGGCAGCAGAAGTAAGGTCAATAATCATAAATTTCTTAATATTCTTAATATATACTTCAGAGGAAGTGAAGTAGTAGGTTAGAAGGAATAAGAAAGGCATTAATACTTCAGATACACTAGATATATGCAAATAAATTTGTTATTGGCAAAAAAAATTACAGTTATCTTGATAAAAATTATTTTATATTTATATTTAACTGGATGAGTAGTAAACATACTGAAAGTAAAAAAACAAAACCAAAAACAAGCAAACAAACAAGCAAAAAAACCAAAGTCAGCAGACCACTGACCAAAAGGCTATTAAAAGAATGTATCCATGGAAAATATTGATAAGAATGCCTGATACAGGATTTGGGAAACATGTTGTCTATTGAAAAGCAGATGTAATTCAATCTATGTAATTTTCCCAGAGTAACAACTGATTTGGTCATAGTCCAAGGTATGTTCATGAAGAATGGGTACTTTAGTCTTTCCACAATACAAGAATAAAAGTTGTCATAAGAAAGGGATCCGCTATTTCCTGATCTATTTCACAAAAGAATCAGGAGATGGGGTTGATACTGCTTGATTTGAAGGCGAATGTGGGCCTCAAAGTATGTTTTACTTCGTCCATACACGTGATGTAAATTTGATGCTGCCGGTACAAAGTAGTTTCTATCCTGCGATAGTGGTGCCTATCTGAGTGAAAAAAACCCCTGTAAACTGCTGGTAGAGATGGAAGTTTGATAAACAAATGGATATGTGATAGTCAGTCTATACAGTGAATGTTTGGAGTAGGAGATCCTTGGATTCCCCTCTAAAAGTTCCCCTTCTTCGTTCTACTTTCTGAAATTTGCTGTATCTCCTACTACTAACGCGGAAAAATTGTTCATAAAATACAAAAAATGAAAGAATTACTATGAAGCTCTGTAACACATCCATAAAAGAGTGAAGACTGTGAGCCTCATCCTGAAATATACTAAGGATATAATGAAATCTAATATTTACGATGGGAAGAATGACTGTGTACAATTGTGTGGGAAGTGAGTACATTTTTTAATGTAACGTGACATGTGTCTCAATCAGCCCATCATTTTAAGTTCAGTTGTGTTTGATAGAAGAAGTGCTTAAGAAATTCAGAAGGTACTTTAGTATTTACTTCAACAGGAGGAAGCTTGTAATTTGTATACAAAAATGACTGAAAAAAGGAAGAAGTTATCTTATTTTTTAATATATTTAAATGACTGATCAAAATCATCAGAAATCTTTAGTAACACTCCTAAGGATCCTTGCAGATGAATTATAAGAAAGAGTGAGTCATTGTCCAGAGGAATAAAAAAACTCTCTGTAAATGTGTGTACATTGTGTCACAATGTTGAAACAGTCAGCATTTTCAAAAAAAACCATTTTGAATAGAAGTAAAAATGTCAAAAAGAATACACTTGAGGAACTATCCTTTTAAAAGTTTGTGTCAAAATTCTAGGGAGCAGAAAGCAAAAAACATTCACATGGAAATAATTGGTTTTGCAAATTTATATTGTTACTGAAATAAACAAAATGTTTGCAAGATATTTCAGTGTTTTGAGCTTTGTTTCTAGGAGACAATGTAGTAGTTTCACTAAAATAGAAGAAACTGAAAGTAATGTTATTTTTAAAATAATGACTCTCCACTCTCTTTTCAAATATAAACTTGGTCTTATAATTGATGATGTTTATTGAACTATAAATCGATAATTTAACCTGATGTCTCAATTACACTGGTGACTTCATAGAAATAACAGAGGTACAAAAAATCCTGCATTTTCAAAGCAAAAAATCATAGCTAGAGTACACCCAAGAGGACTGCCATTCTAAAATGTTTAAAGTTCTCATGTACAAAAACAATAATTTAAAAAGGAGAAATGACAAAAAGTGGGTTTACTGTCATCTGAATAATATAGTAAGACTCAAGCATGCAAAAGACTGTGCAAAGAAGATAGAACTGTATAAGTGGTACCCATTTTAAGTGTCTTCTGGGTAATAATTAATTCATTAAAATATGTGCTACCATTGTTATAGAGTGATGAACTGAAAGAAATTTTGACATTTCCTTGTCCTAAGTAAGAAGTAGCAGACAGCTATCTTATGAAATGGCTTTAAATAAAATAAATTCATTGGTATGCAAAATGAATGGAAACAAACCAAAAGTATGATTTATGAATGAAGGAGATTTTGCTGTATATTCTACATTTTGTATCTGGAAAAATGGGAAGAATTGTTGTGTTCCACTATAGCCATAAGTCTTGATTGGTTGTTTTCTTTGCTTGCAGGACAGTTACAGCAAATGCCCTAAGTTAAAAAAGTTTGGGGGTCACTTGAAAACTATAAAAAAACCTAAAATCATTTAAAAACTCTATTAATCTAGCTAAAAATATACGTAAATATTTTAATTTTTATGCCTTTCAGTAGTATAAAATTTTTGTCAGCTACGTAGGGGGATGGTTTTCCTAAAGTAACTTTGGAGAAGAGGTTAAAGGCATGCACTGCGCAAACTAAATAGTGCAGTATATCCAGACCTCTAGGCAGCCAATGATTTAATTGAGTTAATAATTTAATAACTGATATTCATCTTTGCACTAACAGGAAAACAATATATTGATATTCCCAGGTGGTTGGATCTGGGCTTAAATCCTGAGAAGTGAAAGAAGCAGAATATCATCAGATTTCCTTTATTCTTTTCAAATTTCTTTGGCTTTGATATCTACTGAACATGAAGAGAGAAAGAAAGAATGAAAGAACGAGAAAGAAAGAAGGAAGGAAGGAAAGAGAAAGAAAGAAAAGAAAGAAAGAAAGAGAGAAAGAAAGGAAGGGAGGAAGGAAGGAAGGAAGGAAGAAAGGAAGAACTTCATTCTTGATGAAATCTGGAAATCTGGATAAATATGATTTAAAAAGCAGTTCATGACAAATGCAGAAATATCAGAAAAAAAAAATTCAGAAGAAAAATTCTAGAAAAATGCAATGATTTTGAGATTTTCAGTTATCTGAGAGCATCACCATGATGGTCCATGAAGGTTTGACAACATAAGGATACTTAACTTACTTTAAGTGAAACTTGAAGGAACATTTATACACACTTTTTATAGTGTCAGGCTTTTCAGATAATTGCTTATGACTAATCATTTTGAAAAAAACCTGCAGATGGTTATGTACACATAGCCTGAGAGACAGTTTTGCTAGTAAACCTATCAAAAATGTCATCATACTTCTTTATAGTATCTATTTTTTAAAAAATGTTGTTTATTAAAAACCAATTTATTGTATGAAAGGCAATGTATCTTTAAGATACCCTCCAGAGTAATTTAGGAGGGGTTATTATGTAATGTGAATGCTCAGTTTATGCCATTTATGCTGATTTTCTAGAAAAAACCCACTAAAATTTACTTTTCTTGGGTTCCTTGACTTTGATCACTAAAGATCATGGCAATCAACTCTTAGAAAGGGAAAACTCATATCCTGCTATGGATGACTGCAATCCTATCTTGTGCCTCAAAGACACACACATGTGCAAGGCAGTTGTGGTCTATTGAACCTGTGTGACTACCCATCATGAAGATTGACATTTATCTAGAAAGAACTCTGTGAGGGTAGGCACCTAAGCAATATACCTACATTTAAAAACACTTAAACAGTATGTGGGTGTTACTTTAGGAAGAGCCTTCTGTACTCAAATGATAGAAGAAAAAGGAAAGGAGATGGGAAGGTGATATCTGTGATTACACCATTCTGTAATAGCTCTCCTCATCTGTATTTGTGGCATGCTCTGTGATTTCTCAGTGTTGCCAGTTTGGGATTGATTTGCAAACTAGGGAAAAAAAATATTTTTGGTCTTCTGGGGAAAAAAATACCATGGGAGTGTTGAGAAATGCTTTAACGTTCAAGGAACAAACAGGCAGGAATTTTCACTCTCTATAGAATTGCTAATAGAATTACAATATAGAATACATACATCCCTATTTCATTCAGTGGGAAACTTGATTAAAATTCTTTTTACTGTTGCATAATGCCAAGAACTGACAAAGAAATAGAAGAAACTGCAAACAAAGTGCAACCTAGCACTCAAGGGAAAGGTTTGATGAGAAAGAATAGCATTACTACCATAGCAACAATCTGTCATGTACACAGATTCTGAGGTTTAAATGCAGCTTTATCAATTTAGTGGGTGAGGGAGGTGCCCAGCTGTAGTATTTTTATGCCTAAATCTTAAACTTTGGCTTCCAGCATTGGAGATATTTTTTTCTTGGTATTAAATATGTTCCACTGATGTTAAATCAGTTCACTGTAATAAATAAAACAGGTCTAATAAAGCAGGTGGATTTAGCCAATGAAAAATTATAATGTAACAGAGACCAATTACTGCTGAAAAGGAAAAAAAATGGTTGTGTCACCATAATAGTAATTAAAGGAAGTGAACATCTAGTGTATGAAAGATGAACCGAAGGGAGTAAAATGGAATCTAATCTCATAAGAGGTGCAAAGAAGGGCAGAAACAATGACAAACCACAAAGTGGGAAATGGTTGTGGGTGATTGCACCTGAGTCACGTGAATACATACATGAAGCTTTGATATTTTTGTCCATTAAGCTCCATGAAAAATGTGTGTACGTGTCATTCACACACATACACATGCAGTACAACTTCCAGAACAGTGAGCCTGAAATAGAGGTTATTCTATAATTGTAAAACATTCTGGAGAACAGCAAGTCAGTTCTGCAGGTGATATAATACATCAAAAGGGTATCAGAGTTACTACACCAAAGCAATCCAAATTCATTTTGAATTTATTGTACACTAAATGCATCCCCAATGCATCAACACATTGAACTAATTAAATCTGCGCTGTGCTTTTCTCATAATTGGAAATTTCAGTAAAATTAGTTCAGCTTCCAAACACAAGATTAAAAATCACCTTTCACAACATTATCTGTAATCTTCCCCTAACCAGTTGATTGCTGAGCGTTGAATAGAAAAATTAATGCTTTGGCCATGAAGGACACTAGTCAAGAAGACATGCAAAAACCCATATGCGACAAGTCTGAGCCTGCATTTTGGGATAAATAATTGCCAAAATTAATTCTTATTGCTGTCTTGTAGATGTGATGAAGTGTATAAAATATGTGCCTCAGTGTGTGTGTGTGTATGTGTGTGTGCATGCATGAGCATCTGTATGCATAAATTAACTGACTCACAGGACTGCTTTGTGTGAATATTTTGTGATAAAATTGCAAGGCAACATTCTAAATTGAAGTCACAACAGATTTTTTTAGAAGAGAGCAAATCAAAACCACAGATGGAACCTGTACCATATTTTAAAGCATTACATTTGAGCTAAAAGACAGCTTTGACTTGTAAGATACAAGCGAATTTGCCTTGCAAGGCCAAGTAAGTATTTTTAATCATGAAATCTGCTAAGGGAAGGAAATAGTTTCCTCTAGTTCTTCTCTCCCTCTATATTATAAATAAAAGTGAAAGAAATAGACCTTTATTTTGATCCTCTTTCTGCTATTGAAATAGTTTTTATAAAGATTAAATATTTTAGTGGAAAAAAATAATCTCAATACATTTTTAAAATGTTCATTTTTTCTGAATAACAATTTAATCCACTATGTACAGTGAACACTTAGGTTTGGTCTACTGAATACCCTTACAAAACCATGAACCTTGTGATGGTTCATACACAGAAATAGTATATATAGATTCATTGGTATACAGAGCACAGCTATATGGCTCCAAATCCTATTATACTAGGCTATGTAGGAACTTAGGAATTCATTGCTCTTTTATTTTCCTAGTTTGTGCTTTAGACAAATATCCACAGTTTTTGCTAATGATAACGTTCTTACCATTAACTTTTTATCATTGTAGCATAACTCTGCTTGGATAGAGAGAAATTCATTAAGGTCAGTTTGTATAATCATCTCTAAGAAATACATGCTTCTCTGAGCAACACAATAATGTCTGTAAGATAACTGGAACTATAGAGAGGATTTAATTTAAATATACCTTAATTATTTTTTAACCCAGGCCAAGGTAAAACCAGTGCAAAACTTAATAATAACAATAATAATAATAATAGTAATAATAATAATAACAATGATGTCATATCAAAATAAAAGAACATAATAATGTAGAAGTATGAATCCTGGTTTTATCTCACTAGCTTTATTTTCTGACTCAGTTGGCTGACTTGTGTCAAGTCAGAGTGCTACACCATTTCTTGTGGGATATCTGACAATGTTACACTTGCTGCTGAAGCTCAGTTTTATATCACTGGATTCACATTTTCATATTTTCTTTATTTTATACTATATTCTGTTGGATTTTCTCTTGTGTGACTATATATGGTAGGCACAGCCTGGACCTTAAATTACTTCATTAAAGGCACTTATCTATCTATCTATCTGTCTATCTATTTCTTTAGAATGTTGAATTTTCCAATTTTCTAGACTTCTTCTCATATATCCATTCTGAAATTCATGGAGCAGGTTTAGTGGGTTTCTCTGATGTGCTACCCTGCTGGGATATTTTTGGACACAAGCCCCAATTGTCTGGTATATTTATCTGTGATCTGTATGACCAAAGAATACGTCTCATTCAGGCTCCATTTACTTTTTGTGACTGGTGGAAAAAAAGAACTGCAGAGGCACTTCAAATTCCAATTTTCAGGCAAAATGTATATGAAGAGAAAGAAACTGTAATGTAGATAGAGATGTAGAATTTCAGCAGATTATAAAAATCTTAGAACATCACTCCTATATTTATGTAGGGGTTTCTTGCCATTTCCACTGACAGTCAATTTCCTTTTTATGTTTGCTGTTCATTAGCACTTCACACAGCACTAGTTCATCTTCCTATCCAGCTATTCCAAAAGATAGATATCCAGTTTCTGCTGAAAACCTATGGAAAAAATGTTGTTCCCATGAAGCAAAATTCCAATTCTCTCTAACAAAATATTTTATTAAGAAAAGATATTGATGGTTAGAGTACTCATCAATGGGGTTTATTTAAATAGGGAAAGAAATAGGAAAGCAAATCAAGCCTTCAGTAGAAAGTGAAGTAATCTCTAACAATTTGAATAATTTCCATCTTTGGATTCTTGGTTTAATAAAATATAAAATAGAGAAGCTAATTAAGGTCAGTAGGGTTAATCCTCATGCAACCTGTGACAGCGATGCATGCCAGAAGTACTCGTAGATAGAAAGGGAAAGGAAGAAAAAATAAATAGGAATGTAGAGTAAAAGTGACAAAACACAACAAGCTGCAGAGCATCATAAATTACTCCTATGATAAAGGGGGAGGAAATGAAATGTCTTTTCCTGCTTCTATTCAAGCACTAGCAAGGTAAAATATATCTTCTGGAAACTCATTTGAGACTGCTAAAATATTTTCACTTTTACCTCTGCCTAGTGGAGTATGGACAGTTACTACGGTATGATCCCTTTCACTCCCCCAAATCCATTCTGAATAACTATATAGTCTTCCTACACACCCCTCTGTTGTGACTCCCAGAAAAAAGAAAAATGAAAACAGAACACAGCAGGATATCAATATTTTTTTCCATAATCTCAAGAGATTTTTTTTTTTCACAGAAACTACCAAACTGCTGCAGGAAACAGCATTATGTGTCCCTGTTTCTTGCCATGGATATATTTCCACAGTGAAGGAGGTATTCCACACCGTATTTTGGGTGCCCAATGCCAAGCCATTTCCCCCTGAAGTGGTTCAAAGGAGCAGAAGAAAAAACAAGTGAGTCATAGACATTAAAGTGAGGGATCTAGTATGGGTTTTCAGCTCTAGAGGCTAGAGGCATTCTAATTTCCTTTTAGTGTGAGACCTAAGGGTGCATTTTCTTACCTCCTCCTTGGGTTCAGCTAGAAGAGACAAAAAAATGTGCAATCAGGTGGGATCTGTGATGTGTACTCACAGCTCTCCCCATCCAGAGGATCAGGCACCAGGACTGCAACAGAGCATGCATGATCCACAGTTAAGGTGTCACCAAAGAGTTGAAAAAAACAGATAATTTCGCTGAAGATTTAACAGAGACCATGAATTCCTCCACTGTATGAATGATATTGCTAAGGAATTTTGCACTAGAAGAAATTACATATCCCAAAATGCAAATATTGCTTTGAGAAAGAAAAATCTACAGTTATGTTATTTGGTTTCTACAAGTTTCTATATATGTGAAAGAGAGTAATTTCCTATGCTGGATGATTATCCTAATTAAAATGTGCAGAAAAAAATGAATGAAAGCAAAAGCACCACAGAATATTTTTAAGAACACAGACATGAAAACATAAACTTGTTCTTAATGTGAACTACCCAGTATTATGACTCACTTTGTGATTCAGGCAGCACTTATTATGTAAGACTGTTTATATCTTCTTCCAAACCCTTGTTACTTTTTTCATGGCCTTTTATTTGGCTTACACCCTTAAAAAATGTCTAGTCTGTAAAACACTCTAGTTGGGTGGACCAATTAAAAGTAACACCCTAAGTCTCCCTCTGTCTGTTTGTTTATGTAGGGACTGACTAATTCAAAATATATGGAGAAATGTTGTATTGACCCTACTGCTCTTTGCTCCCAAGCAAATCATCTAGTTATTTTTCACTGATGCAATCTATTAATTTTATGTGACTTCTACATTTCTGGTTGTTAAATGATCCAGTTTCACACAGAGGAAATGGTAACAACTTTTCCCAGAATGCCTTACAGCCTGATGGTTAAGACCTTTCCTGGACTTCAGGGAGGTTGAATTTTCTCTGGGTTTTGCAGAAAAACAGAACCAAGGTTTCACATCTCTGAGCACAGAACCCTAGCAGATTTCTGTTATATAACTGAAGGATACCAGCACTGGCTACCTCTCATAAATGCACACATTCAGTTCAGTGCCTACTGGAGGACGCTCATCAGTATCGAACATTTCTTTCAGCTAGCTCTAGGCAGTGCTTCATTTAACACACAGACTCTGGCTTATGCTTTGGATTAGTCTAACTTAATGGACGATCAGGGGAACCCAGGTACATTCAGCTTGCAAGGTGTCATGCAATTCACATGCTTAAATATTAAGTCCAGGCTAGTTATCCTTTAAAGCACAAGAAAAAAAACAGGGTTTCCAAATAAAAAATAATTCCATCCTAAAATCACTATACAAAATAACTTAGAGAAATCCATCTCTGTAAAAACTGCTTCCCTTTTTTTGCTGTCTAAAATTAACTGACTTGAATTGTTTGGTTTTGGTGGTTTGGAGGTTTTTTTTAAGTACAATGTCTAACTTGTATATTCCAAAGCTTGAGTCAAAGTATAATATAACTAATCTCAAGCATTAAAACAAAGTTTCTGATAAGCCAATATTGATAAGCAAGATCCAATATTATTTCAGTTATATAAGATACATGAATTCATTTCCAGTTTAAATAAAACACGGTAATATGGGAGAGATATAATTTAAGCAGCTGCTTGTTCATAACCTCAGACCTGGTGAGAGACATGACACAAACCTCCAGTCTTTAAATCTCCTGTAGTTTGCAGAGTGCTCAGTACCTGTTTGTCTGTGCTCACATTTTTCTTGTTAATAGTTTTGGCTTCTAAATTTCAATATTACTGGTGTCTCATTGGCTTTAACTAAAAAAAAACCAAAAACCTGTCTTATGGATAAATTCAGGTTTAACTGACTTCCGTTTGATGAGTTGCTATTTTTCTGACTATCTGTATCTATGGTGTATTGTCTCTTGTTTATTTACTGTATCAGTCATGTCCTCATTTTACATTGTCTCACAACTACTTACAGTATTCATTAACAGCAATCAAATCCCTGAAGAAATCTGTATCTCTTTGTTTCAAAATTATTCTTGTTGGTCATTGAAAGGGAGGGCTAAGAAAGAGTAAAGAACCCAGTATGTGATTTTCTCACTAAAGCAAAATGGACTCTCAAGAGAAAGAATTGTTTTACGTTGGAATTATTCTAGAACAAAGCGATTGTAATTTTATTGCAAAAAGCAAATATGATGTTTATGCATTTAATTAATATTTTATTTACACTGGTAAGTCTAAAGGATTGTTTCATTTCAGATTTACATGCACAAAATAGCAGGCAACTTTCATTTCAGCTATTAACATAGTTTATGATTACCTTTGGCCAAAAAGAAAATATCTTTTTCCTTACAGTCTTGACTCTATTTTAAACTTATTATGATATTTGTCACTATTCACTGACAAATAAAGCAGATACATACAGAAAATAAAAACTGATCATTTGTGGAATTGCATGACTTTTACCTTTAGGCTATTTACATTAGATTACACAACATAGTTTATTTATCTTTTTGTTTAAGAAAACCCCCAAATTCATGTGTGAATAAACTTGGGAAAAGGGAAAAATACAGATATTTTGGAGTCTATGCTTATAGCTAAAAGCATTTATTTTATACATTATAAATATACACACACACAAAGCAAGTTTTAGTTTAGTATTTGAATTTTTTTAAGGTTTTCTTTCTTCAAATCAATGCAATTATCAAAGATATTACTACAGTCTTCTCATGAAAAAGTCATTCTATAGGTATTACCACAAGCTTTCAATGAAGAAAGCATTGTAACACCTTCAGGTGCATGAAAGTTTCTCCACAATAAATTTCCTATAATTTTCATTTACCTATCATTATTACTTTGAAAGGTATATGTTTTTGGGGTTTTTTTGTGCTATGATGTGGAATCCTCACTGGTAAACGGAAAAATAGATTGCAGTACTTTTGGTCTATTCCATTTAACAGATAGAATTTTTCTCTTTTACGTGATGGTTCTCTTCATTCTTTCTATCTGTCTTCAAGACTGACACTTTTGTTTTATTCTTAATTCTATGTGATGACTTTTTCATTAGAAGGGGAAAACAACCTCCTGTAAAGCATTTTTCTGAGCCAGTTACAGTTTTGCTACTAAACTGCGATGGCAGAACACCTGTTTTACCAGTACCTGAGCTGTTGCTATTGCACATATTGGAAAATTTTCTGTCAATTGTGGGGACTGAGAGACAGAAAAAAAAAAAAAAAACAATTAGAAAACTTCTATGTACTGAATTGATTTTCTGGTCATGATGAGAGAGGAAGGGTCTGAAAAAATGCATTTATAACAGAGTACTTAAATGATTTTTCATTCTGTTATGAAGTAATCATTCTCCTTTCTCTTCATGGCTGGTCAGTGGATGGAGAAATTCTAAGAATATCTCTTATGATTCCTTTTGTTCCCATCATTGTAGTCTTTCTAGTCTTTTGGTGGATTTTTAATTTCCTCGTGTCCTATTGTAGGTACTTGCTTTACATAAATTCCTCTAAATTTGCTCCAAATTTAACTTATTTTCTTTGAACAAACATCTGTCTTTTTCTAAATTTAATTTTGGTTCATAGGATTTTAAGGGAAACTTTCATAGCAATAGTTTACTCCTGCCTGCAGCAGTGTTTCTCTCTTTTTTGTTATTACTGCAGCAGTATTTCTAACATATCAGGCAAGTAAAAGAGAAGAACGTATTACCACTGTAATTATCAATGAAGAAAAACAATGGAAGTCTTAATTAACTCTGTAGTTGTACTAATTACTGGCTAGAATACGTATGCCCTTTCCACTTTATTAAAAACAAACAGAGTAGGACTGAACATAACTTAAGAAAAAGGAAATTCTGCAGTGTTGCTTCATAAGCAAGCCTGATGTTTCAATATTATGGAGATTTGTGTGACTGAAGAAGCAATTGAAAAGTAATCCAATCATGGTATGTTCCTTAAAATCACATTCTTTTCACTTTTTATAAATTTTTATTTTACCCTGATTTTTCTCTGCAGAAATAGTATGAGAAAGAAATCTTACACGTTCTGCATTATCTAAATCATACCTCAATATCTTTTATTCATTTGGAGCTGACAGCTCCTATTCACCAGTAAAGAGAGCCTAGGTGGCCTTGATAATTCTACATCCACACAGTGCAATTTTTCTTCGGGAAAAGAAGAAAGTAAGCAAAGAAAAATCTAGTCTGTCATAAATTTAGAAGTATAGAAATACCTATTTAAGCCTGAGTGAGTTATCTTAAGCTCTCTATATAGTCAATAAAAATAGACACCTTCAGAACACAGATCATCTCATTCTATCTCTTTATGATGAATTAAAAGACTCATTCCCAGGAGATGGAAATTTCTTTTTTAAACACAGCTGTTCTACTGCCTGAAGGTTCGAGAATTTTAAAAACATAGAAGAAACCTTAGAAAAAGAATGGATATCTGTATCTACATCCCTTTGCTTTTTGATTGATATCATCTTTACCAATTGAATAAAGACTTCAGGGATGATAATTCAATTTTACAGATACCCACATCCTAGGATGCTTGAGATGTTATTGAGCTTCCAAGTTACCTGTTTAGGATTTGTAGATATGACACAGGACCCAAATGAGATCCATCCCCTTCTGAAATAATAGCTAGAAAAAGGAGGAACAACTTTGAGCATATTAAATTATGTTAGATATCTATGATTAGGCATCTGGTGGGACTCAGCATGCCGTAACTTCATGTGTCTTCAATGCCTTTATGTGAACTAGTTGCTTGAGGTCCCAGAGTGCTCAACAAAGATTAAAGGAAGAAATCACCCATAAGCACTTAGTATCCCTTTAGATGTTCTAGTATATGAAAGATATCATTTGACTTGTGTGACATCTTGCTGACACAAGTTTTAGGAGAAAATCATAGTCCTTGCATATCCTAGACAATCTAGGCTACTTGAAATGGCACTGAAATTGATGTAATTTGTTTAAGCTATTAATGTATATGTACCATATATGTGTGCATGTATGTATTTTTGTATATACACTTACATATATGAAGAAACTCTCAAAATAGCCTAATAATATTGTGTGGATAAGCAGTAATATTTTACAGCTTAAAAAATACAGGAGGAAAGAATGTTAAACCTGTGTGTATATAAAAAAAGTGTTAATATACATTGCTTTGTGTTTGCAGAAAAATGGGAAAAAAAGTATATATGAAGAAAAAAAGAGAAAAAAGTAACACTGTGTGAGAGATTGAAATGTTAATGGTTACTGACTCCAGCAATTGGCCATTTGCAAAAGCAGCGGGGTGCTTTGCTGAGGCCAGGTTTGTGCCACCCACCCCCCAACCAAGGAGGAGGAGATGAGTTTTATGTATGTGGTGATGAAACCTCTGATCCGCATAAAACAGAGGGGGTGAGTACCCACCACCGGAGGCTACAGGCTGGGATTTGAGCCAGATAAGGGAGAAGACTGATAAGAAGCAGACCCCGAAGAGGGAAGATGGCGGTTTTTATCATGCAATGTGCTCTCTTACACAACCAGCTCACCCACAGAACTGTTTATATATTTACAAACAATGACCATTCAGTGTAGTTTCTCTCTAATCTGCCCCAAGGGATCCTTAAACAAGAATCTGAGTTACCCTTGCCTACAGGGCTGGGTGGTAGCTTAAATTTATATGAGAGATTATTCTTACACTTTTTTCCTCCCTTTTTTTCCTGCTACATTTCAACCAATATAGGAAATAATTTCTTTGGTGCAGTATCCATGTTTGAGGAAAGTACTAATCATACCCATGGGTAATACAAATCTAATAAATGACATCTCTCACTGACTTGTGCAGAAAACAGGTATACTGCTGAATATGTAATTCTCAAAGAATTTTGTGAAAGCAAGACAGCTATCCCTATAGAAATACTGAAATCTTTTGTCACATTCACTGGGAACAAAAGGGGCTTATGTAAAAGAAAAAGAACAGAGATCCTTTTGGAGTCTTGTAGACTGTTGATACCGTTTGAAATGCTCAGTGTGTCAAACTTATTGATCAAAACATCCTAAACAACTATTACATTCTTTGAAAATAACACAAAGACCTTGGTAAAATGTATTGACTGACCTCTTTTACTTTGAAGTCACAGACTGCTTCCTCACGGTGCATTGGCTTGCTACTTATTTTTCCTTGTAAGATATATTGACAACAAACATTAACTCATCAGGACCAGGCCAGTGATACTGAAGTAGGAATGAAACACAAATCTTTTTTTTCACCAGCCTGCGAAGTGTGTGTGTGTTTATGTGAACTCATGTATCTATCTATCTATAACTACATATTTTCATATTTGAAATGCATCCTAGCAATACTAGCAATGCCAAATTCACTTCATGTGTATCTCATGATGTACATTCTAGTCTCAGGTTCTGGCCGAAGCTGAGATTTAGAACATCTATTGGTTTTCCCAGAGACCTTTGTGATGATAACATCTCTTCTTGGCTTCTATACAACTGATCTGCTAAGCTGTTAAGAGTGGTTCTCTAGGTTCCACCTACAGTCACTAAAAATAGGCAGAGTCCTCTGACCTGCTATGTAAGCACATAGCTGAGGGGAAGCACATGGCAGTGGGTTTTGGATAAAGGGGTAAGATGAAAAGCACATATAGAGATGAAAAAGAGATGAAATACAGAGGAGGGGAGGGTGGGGAAGGGAGACAAAGGAAGGCAGGAAGGCAGAGAAAGAAAGAGAGAAAGAAAGAAAGAGATGTGATTCGTAGATAGATAGGTTTTTCCCACTCTGAAAATAGGTTTTTCACGTTCTCTGCAAATTAGTTATAATGCGCAATCTGTTCTTGCAAACGTTTCTGGCAATTGGTTGGATGGCTTCGGAGGTCTTTAGTGATCTGGATCCCCTCCTACAGTCCATCCCCACTTCTCAGTGTCATTCCTGCACTTGCATAGTACTGTGTTGCGCTTATTTCCAGAAACAAGAGCAAGGACATTTGTCCAGGAAAAGTGCTGCGTGTACCTCCATATGGTCCCCTTCTCCAGTCTCAACTTACTCTTTCTCCTAGAGATGTTATTACCAATGATCCTTGGTTGGCTCCACAGCCATCCAGCTACTGGCCCGTGTTCTGGGATTCTACAAGATTGATCTCCATGCTGTCTCCTTCCAGCAGCTTTATTAAAACTTCCCTAAGGAAATTTATCAATAAAAATGTTAGCAATATCTGTAACTTCTAATTACATCACAAGGAGTACTTTAAAGACATTAAGCATTAAAATGCAGACCATGGTATCTACTTAGCTTTTCCCTCCTGGGAATCTAGACACAATGGAGCCATGTCTGGCTTTAACCACTCTGCAATTATTTCTTTCAAAGTTAAGAACAAAATATACTCATTTAACTTTTTAAATTTGTTTAAGTTTATTTTGGCTTAAACAATCACCTGTAGGGCTTTTATCATTAATTTTTGCACAACAAATCAATAAACAAGATTGTTTCAAAGTCACTATGGCATTTTCTGGAGAGTCTAGATTTTTGCTAGAGATTGCCCTGCCTTAGGTAGTCTATTTACTTCTCATCACAGCACTTACAGATAATCCATCTCTAGTATCATCGTTTTTGTGAAAGTCATTGTTTGTTGGTAGGAGGTTGTTTATATTTGAACTGTGTCCAGGTAGCACCATTAAATACACAGTTTAGACCTCTTTCTATGTCATAAGTGCTTACACAGATTAAACCGCCGCAGCTTGAAAAAATCAGCTGGGTTTTAAACTGAACCTACAGACACAAATTCTGCAAGATATTTAACTAAATGCTTTGCTTCTTTTCCATGTTAAATGCACAAACCTAACTCTTTTTTCTACTGTTAAGGTGATGAAAGAGATTATTTTGAAAAACACAGTAGTGAAATGCCCTTAACAGCAAAATACTAAAAGTGGAAATATCTTTTCCCTGTGTTAATGTTCAGTTTATTTCTGAAATTCTGTAATTCTTCTTAAACTTAGTGTATCGATGCTAACCACATCAAAGCTTCAGAGATTTTTTCTCTTCTTTTTCCGCCTCTGTCGTCTTCTCTCTTTCATGACAGAACAGATTTTTATAAGTAGGACTTTTATAATTATTTTCATTTTTGATAGCTACTCACATTGTTAAATATTACACAGTCAGCATTAACAGAAGAACATGCTTTTAATGCACAGAACAAGTGAGAAATTACTTCAGAATGAGAGACATGCAGCAATAGAATGAATACATTGTCATCACGTTCTGTAAAATATGTTTCCATTTAGAAAATAAATCTCAACATATTAAGTCTAAAAAGCTATTCTGCTGCTTTGTGACAGTCTGGTATAGCCAAGGTGTTACTGTCTACAGCTCACTTCATGTCAGAATCTCATGATTCTTATGCATTTTCAATTAGCAGATATATTTGGAAAACAGATGAAGGGAACTCCTTTAAGGGAGGTTATAGGTGCAGTATTTGTAACTCGCAGTTTTTGAGAGGGCTGTGCTCAGTTTTTTGCTATTACTCATTTAGATTGCCACACAAGCTACAAACCCAGGGCAGAGAATCAAACCAAGGCTCACCAATATACAGGTCACATAGCAGGAGACATAGATAGATACTTAAAGAAAAGGAAGAGCAACAAAAGCAGAGGTGATATTCTCCCTCATATTTTTCCATTTTTCCTCTCATTTTCACTTGAGAGGATTTCCTGAGCTGGATCTTGTTTTTCACATTTTGTCTCCCTCAGTGTTGGGGTTTTTTTTGGTCCAACATGGTCTTTTTGAGTGTACATCATTTGTTGAATCCACAAGGAATTCTTTGTAAGGAATTCACATGATTTTTATCTACTGATTGAAGAAATAATTATTGGGTTTTTTATGTATTTAAATGACAGTGTGCCTACTTGAAGATTTGTAAATGTCTCTTTCTTTGGTATACCCATGCATGGCATTCTGCTGCCTCACATCATGGAGCCATTTCTGAGAAAACTTACTTCAGAATTTATTGTGTCTTAACTGGTACATCTCAGTGTCAGTGTTTGTCACTACTGCTCCGGGATCTATGTTGATTTCAGAATGTGGCTTAAACCTATATTTCAAATTCTTGTTCATTTTGTGGGGAATATTTCTATTTTAGTTTTTAATCATTCATTGGCTGTGCATTTTTCAACAGTTTTGCAGAGAATATTTAAAATCCTCAATATGAACATCAACTGCTACCAAAGTGGTTATATTTTTCCTTCTGGGATGGTCTCACAGCTTTGGCTGGCAGAGCTACTGAGAATATATCCTCCTATGCATTCTGAGTCAGAGTAAATTTTCTTGCATGTGGCTCAGTAAAGCCTTCATTTAAAAGGCAGTAGAAGCTACCAGTAGAGTGTAGTCAATAAGAAAACCTCAGCTCTCAAACAGATTGGAAAAATTATCTTTAGTGATCTATAGAAGAAGCTGTTAGAGAACCTAGTACTACAAGCTTCTATTCAAGGGGAGCTTTGATAAGAATTGACCTCTGGGGCCAGCACTAAAGATAATGATGTCACTATTTGTTAACTTAATATTCCCTTGTTCTAGGTTAACTTCTATTAAGTGTTTTCTATGCTGTTTTTTACCTCATTAAAATAATACATTTCCGTGAAGCTCCAAGATTTACAGTACAAATTCACAAATTTCTCATTCTGGTTGTCTGTGTTCTGCTAAAGCACTTGGTAAAAAATCACTGATATCTCGCTTCTGAAGGACTGAGCTTTCCTGCTGGTGGGGAAAAGTATGTACCAATATTATTTGTGATTTCAATACTTGAAGTGCAGGTTGTTACGATTTCAATTTATTGGACTTCACTGGCTACGGTAAAAAGATTCAATGTTAGTTTTTAAGATGCACTTTAAAACTTTGAGGAGTTTTAAAGGGGTAAATGAACAGTAAAATGTGAATGTCTGTTAGCCTTGGATTATGCTGCTTGATTAAGCTGTTAATAACTGCTGGTCATTTTGAGGTAAAAGCAGGATCATCACTTTAGGTGCAGGGAGAGTCAAAAAATGGTACTTAGTTCCTCTAGTATACAGAAGGTATAATAAAGAATCTTAATTGAAGGTAATTGTGCTTGACTTGAAAAGACTTTTATAATTTCCATATTGATTAAAAATATTTATTTTTCTTCCTTGGCTATTGTGTTCCTTTCTCTTAACTGAACAACTATATTAACAGTTATAACAACCAGTAAAAATTATCACAACCAATTAACAGTTAACAGTTATAGCAACCAGTGTTCATCTGTAACAGTGGCTTTCAACCTCCTTCAGCCCACAGATCCTGACAGAATTTAAACTAAAGCCTTTATAAAAAAGTTAAACCAACTGGAAGTTGGATTAATTGATTGTTTTTCTTACTTGTCTTTTACAGACTCCATTTTTGTACTTCACAATTCCTTACAGGTCCATGTAGCACTACTTTAAGAAACATTACTTGTATTGTCCTTGATCAGCTAAACCAAACAATTCAATCCAATTCTTTAGCAAAATTTCCGTTGGTCTTTCCATGTCTAGGATTGAATGAAGTCTAATCCCTTTTATCTGAGTGACAATTTGGAATTAGAGCCTGAATTCACCATCTGCATCTTCTATTAGCTATTTATGCATGTATCCTCCATCACCATCTAGGCTTTGGGCATAGCATCATTCTGGTTCAATTTCCCATAGGATATAATGTAATAAAAAAAGTAGTCTTGGCAAAGAATTGCCTTAACATTAACTGAGAACTTATCTGAAGGTATCTGAAAATAGCTAAAGATCTCCAGAAAGCATTTTCCAGTGTGTGATACCTTTGGTGATGTATGTTTTGTGTGATTTGACTAGTGCCAAGTGTTGTTCATGTCTGACAGATACAAATTCTGCTGCACTTCCCGTTTTCCTTTGCCTAATGTCCTCCATAAAGATCGTGTCCAAACTGCCAACCTGACTCAGAAGGAGGGTGTATGAAATGGCCCACAATGAGAAGATTAAATCTGGACACTTGTTTAGACACAAAAGATTAGCAGAAGATAATAGAGACACTGTCTGATGTGCTTGAGAGGGAAGATCATCAGGACCATCTTGGTGTCAAGGGGGCTGGAAACATGCTTATGAAAAGACATGGTGTTCCTCTGATCATCTGGCAGGTTCTTACACAAGAAAATGTTTCATTTATATTTTATTCCATTGTATTATATTGTCTTTTATTATATTTTCTATCGTTTTACCTAATTCTCCTCTTTCTATCTTTCCTCTCATACTCATATTCACCCCCAAATCATAATTTACCTTCAGAGAAAATAGAAACAGTTTCCTATAAAACCAATAAAATATTGAATTGTTTGACAATATTTGGTTTGGAGGCAGTATTTTATTATTAAAAAGAAGGAAGAAAAAAAGAAAATATAAAACTTAAAACAATTCACAATAAATATCTTAAACAAAAACACAGGTTTCAGAAGCATAAAGGTATTATATCCAAAACTGCAATCTGGAAACTCAAGTGCCATAAATTTTCACATTTTCCTAACTTCCAGGTATAGTCCTTGGGATGAGCAGAAAACAGACATTTGAACATGTTTCAGTAGTCTGGAAGTATAAGTTCTGGCATTCATTTCACTCTGTCAAAGAAGCTTTCATGTTTTCAGCCTGTGTCTATTTCTCAATAGAATTTCCAAACCATTCTGGGAGCAGTGAAAAGAACTCACATTTGTCATTGTGCAGTGTATAATATATGCTCATTTTAGGCCTGTGAACTTTTCTATGAGACAGATGCATGCTGGTTTATATTGTTTTTTGCAGTGTGTAGAACACACCACTGGGTCACTAACTGCCTGCTTTAGTGTGCTAAGATTGATCTATAAAGGCCTTTTTCTACTCTCTGCGTTCAAAAGGATAAATAAATAAATGTACGGAATAAATCTACCTTACAGAGATATCCTAGTCTTTGAAGGACAATTGAAAGAATTATTTCAACATTCTTTCTTAGTGAGAGCTTCTACATCTTTTCCCTCAGTGTCTGAAATGTTTACAATATTTCTGTTAATTAAAACACCCACAAATATTACACTTTTTAAAATCTCTTCTGAATGGCACCACTATGAGCAACTCTGTGAACATTAAAAAACGTGGATACACCTTACTCATGGCTCTGGTTTCAACTTTGGTGGCAAGATGTTTAACTACTAGAAGTATAGTTATATTTTGATACCTAAATATTAATAGTCTCTTTCTAAACAATGGGTAAGAAACAGATCCCATTCAGAAGCATTAACTTGTCTTTTGATTGCTGATGGAATTTCCAGATGTTCTATCACTCAGCTGTATAATACAGTTAATAAAACTTATTAATGTGCAAGGTGTTTTTTAAGCTCAGGTAACAGATTATGGTCAGCTTTGTTTCATTACATGTTTTTTAATTTTTTTAAAGTACTAAAGGATAAGGCAAAAATATGCTATGTAGAAATTACCAGATTGTTACTCCTACATAATGTTATGACAATTAAATTGAGGAAAATTGTCCTTGGATGTGTATTTATCTTTTACTCTTACAGTTAAATGCATGTGTTATGCTGTTATGTGCCCAGAAATCCTTCATTATGTTGCTTCACAGGATCATGAGAGCTCAATACTTTATTCATGTACCATAAAAGAAACATTTCAAGGATGTTTATCAACTGTAACTAAAAGAGGATAAAATATTTTTTTTCATGTCTACATGATCAATAAGAGAAAAGTCCAGGTCAGTGGTAACAAGCAGGTATCCATAAGTAATCATGCTGTAATGAGAGTTCTCCCTCCTTCATTGCAGCATTGCTGGAAAGCTAAACTTCGAGGCAGGATGAGGGAAAAAAAAAGGAAAAAAAAGCAATTCTGGTTATTCAAGTATTTTTTTCCACGTCAGACTGTGGAAACCACAGCTCAGCTTGGAGAAAGGACTAATAAATATTTGTTGTCCTTTCCCACAGAGAGCAAAAGACAGACCAGGAGTGAGAAAAAAGAAAACCACAAATCATCCCTCATATTTCGTGGCCCAGTCCTAACAAAAATTAAAATCGCGAAGAAAAAGAAAGACTTCTAAACTCTTCTTTCAAGGATTAAGCAGTGTTCTTCACACTTTGTCTGTTCCTCTTTCTTCCAGATTCCCCTCTACACTTGCTAGAAAGATGACTGCAAAGGAACAATCTATGCTGGTTTAGAGCTCTGGTGTGGTAACTTTTACTGCCCTTGTTCTGATCTGCCCAAAGTTACTGTATACAAACCTTGTGACTTTCTAAAAGTCAGAACAAGACTCGGAAACTGACAAAACCTGGGGTGCTCCAGCACTTTTCAAGAAATTGAATCTTTTTGTTTCCTTGGATTTGAAATACATTTCTTAGGTGATGGAATATTAGTGTAGCATAAAGTCTGGAAAGAACAATACCAAAGTTATAATTACAGCTCTAGAAGCATTTTGGAAATAGATTTGGATATAAATTCTTGGGTAGAACATACATCTTTAAATATTTAGCAGTTCAGAGATATCTAAGGATTTAGCCTTCACTCTTTTTTTTCCTTTTTTTTTCCTTTTTTTTTCCTTTTTTCCCCCTATTTTTATCATGCTATGTGGTTAAAGCAAAATTGTTAAGTCTTTTTATTCTAGCTTTAGCAATACCATAGGGACTAAATATGATGAAAAGTTTTGGAGGCTGATCCATCTGATATTAGAATATTTATTTTAGGTTGTGTTTATCATGGGGAAAATATGATCCCTGGTGCACCTTGTAGGCTTTTTCCTTGTTTCTCAGGCAAAAGAATTTGTTAGAGAACATGTCAATTCTCATGCAAGTGTCTTATTTCACTTGTGAAAAAAAAAGCAAGGAGAAAGAATGCTTACTGTTCAGTTTTCAACTTCATGTTATCCATTAATGGCCATGATCTTCCTAGAGAAATGTGTTTGATTTTATCTTTTTTCTATTTCTAAATGAGGCTAAGGAAATTATCCCTAAAACAGTGACTTTTTGAGATTATTGCTTTTCAACCTTTTTAAATTACAGAAGATATTTATAGAAAGACACTGTAATTTAGTGGGGTTTTTTTAATAAGTCTATTACTAATAATAATTTCTTATTGCCTTAGTAATAAATTTTTACCATGTTAAATATGAGGCAATTCAGTGACCAAAGAATACTAAACAGATTCATTAGTCCTCTTAAAATAGATACAATGGATTCCCAATCACTGAAACCTGTAAAATACGTGAAGTCAAAAAAAAGGCCACAGGCAAAAATAAACCACAAAGAGTATTTTATGTACTAGTATCTATATAATTAATTGCCACAAGAAATGTTATAGTAACAGCAGTCATAAATTTTCTAGCATACTGTCTTATTGGTAATAAACTTTTTCTTCTACTTTGATTAGAGGCATGCTTCTGCCACCACCTGAACAATTTTTCTGCTAACAAGCTGATGTTTTTCCCTTCTGTTTAGAGAAAGATCAGAGATGTAAACATTGAGGATATAACAGAGCTTCAAATTCTATTTCTTCTGAAAAAATGTATCTGCGCAAGGAAATCTTGCTAGGGTATTTATTGTTATAGTCAAAGAATGAATGATCATTTTTTTTCTGATTCTCAATCAATAGATTTTAGAGTACCTGCCTTAGAAAGTCTATTTCTACTCCATAATTTTAGAAGGTCTTTGACCTGGACCTCTCCTAATTTATTTTAAAACAATTTGAGCTGATAGCATTTGTGCATATATCATGTGGCATTAATCACTGCTTCATTGTAGCTGATTTATTGAAAGGAATATGACCATCAATCCATTCAATCAGAAGTTTGCCAAATAAAATGCAAAATTATATGGTGTCCTGGTGAGGGCAGCAAAACATTCAACATACATGCTCTTAATAAGCCAGTTGCTGTTCCACGCAAACTAATTCTGAAATTACAAATGAGAGGAATGTACGCTTTTTGATTTAGCAATATAAGACAGGAAGGTGCATTTTTCCATATTTTTTTTTCAATCATTGTCTATGTCTAATACTAATGATAAAACTTATAATTTATTTCTTTAAATAACATCCCAAATTATAATGTGTATGCAGATGAAAACAGATTCAGTATTAATCTCAAAGGACAGTGGAAAAGTTGGAAGCAACCTGAGTTTTTTTCCTCCTTATATACACTTGATATACACTATTAAAAAATAATTGAACTATGTTTGGCTGTCTCCTACAAAACTACATTATAATTTCTTGATTGAGAATAAATGCTAAAGTAATTCTTTGAAAAATAATCCTGATTATCCGGAAAATCTAAAATGACGAAGTATTTTATGACCTGGAAAATACAAAAGTATGAAGTCCCGAAAGTAAATCTCAAGACCTAAATAAGTAAGTAAATAAGCAAATAAGTAAGGAGAAATTTATTCATCTTCTCTCCTTTTAAGTGATTCTTCCAGTAACCTCAAATCATACATTTTTATTTTTGATAGAAACAACTATCCAAAATAGAAGTCAGCTACCAGTTGACAAATATTAATGGATAGTTGCCTTTTTTTTTTCTCTTGGTATGAAAAGAAAATCAATCTATATACCCAAACTTTGTAAATAACTCTTCATTTTGCTTACATGTGCTAAATTTGGATTCCTTTGTTCCTGATTTCTCTCAAAATCTGTGATACATATGCTGAAAAAAATGGTTTACATGACATGCTTTTGTTAATAGAAAAAATAATGTTATGTTTCGTGCTGAGCAATAAACAAAGAACATTTTTAGAGAAAATACAGGATGCAGTTATTGTTAAACATATTTGCTGGGCTTATATTTGGAGTTATTTCCGACATTCAGCCTCAAACTAACCTAAAATATGAATTGCACTATATGTTTAAAAAATTGTTGTTAAACATATTCTTTAGGTTTATATTTGGAACTATTTCAAACATTCAGCCTCAAACTAACTTGGAGTATGAACTGCACTTAATGTTTCAAATCTGTCTGTAACTCTGTATGATGTAAATGTTTTGATTTTTTATGATGTGTGCTCTGTTTAGGAGGAGAAAAAAACAGTTCCGATTTTTAAAAGCTTTTCTTACAAAAAAAAAAAATTGTAAGCTTTGGTTTCACAAATATAAAATAGCCAGCAATTTAAAACAATACATGGTTATTCAGTTCTTAAAATGTCACTGTGTGGAGGATTACTTGAATATCTATTGCAAGATTGCTTATTTTTCCTCTTTTTTAAACTTTTTTGTGCTTGTTGTTTATCTAACAAAATAAAAATAATTATTATGTAACACTCCTGAGGCTATTATTTGTAAGGGTGAAGAGGAATAACTAAAATATATATTTTTAAAACATGTACGTGTGTAAAGGTGTAAATCTTGATACAGTTTGCATTCTTTCAGAATTATTTTTGAAGTACTGCACAACATATTTCTTGAAGGATATTCATATTACTTGAAAAATTAAGATAATATTATACCTGTATAAGTAAATAAATAACCTGATGTGAAAAAGATGAAGTTTTTACTCATGTGGGCCAATGTGCTATCTTTCAAAATAAGTGGCAGGTAAACTGCTGCAGATTAGCTGCTTGCCATAATATTAAAAATTAAAATTGTATTTTTTTCCAATTGGTTTTCTAATCACATAATGGTTTACCTGAAATTTCTAGCTTTGGGGTTTTCAGAATAAAAAAACCAAATGAGGGAACTTATTAAATCTAACCAACTTTTAGTATTAAAAATGTTATATTTTTTAAATAAATGAAAAAAAATATTAAGAGATTTCATGAGTACAGTTGTACAATCCCCACACAAGAGTAGAGTTCTCTCAGGGAGTGTCATTCATCCTCCTGTTCAGACTATTACCACTGGTAGTTGTACTTGCTCTCTCATAAAATGAAGAGCAAATGGATAGATGGACTTCAGGATAGCCTGTGTGTTAGAACTTCTCTGTGGAAAAGCAGACAAAGACTTAGCAGAGGATTTTTTGACGGGTGCTGCTCTGTGTTCTTCAGTGAAGGGTTTCAGAGAGGTGAGGATACTAAAGGGATCAAGGTGTGTTAAGAGAGGACAGAAACTTTGTTGTAGAGGGCTTATTTGCTTTTTGAGTTTTTGCAGTTAGTCTTCAGGCCAAGGAGAATAATGTGAGGAAATAGAGAGAGAAAAAGAGAAGTGGAAAGAAAGATAAATTCTGCTAATGAAATCAGAGTTTCTATTTGTGACAAGTAATAAATCTCATTTCACCTTCCAGTCCTTTCTTTTCTTTTTTTTCACTACTGAGGTCAGTGGCCAAGACTTCAAGCTAGCTTTGTGGATTTGAGAAGACTGAATGAAAAGGATAGGGTAAAATAAGATCAGTCATTGTAGAACCTGAAGGAAAAAAGAATTTGCTTATTTCTATCCAAGGTAAAGGAGGGAAGGAAAAGTCGTAAAAAGGCCTCTAAAATATTGAAAAGAAACAAAATTCCTTCCTTCCTTCCTTCCTTCCTTCCTTCCTTCCTTCCTTCCTTCCTTCCTTCCTTCCCTACATCATCCATCTCTAACCGTTAATCATTCTGAAGGGATGGTAGGCAGGCCAGGCTGGGCTATGTTGATACATACATCTTCACAGATAGATGCAAGAATTATACAGACATTTATATGCAGAGCTGTCCTATTTCTTCTTCCAGAATGCAAACCTTTTTTCAAGACTTGTGGAACTGCCTCAGGCAGGGATTTGTGGATGAAATACACAGTGATAGATGTCAGAGGTCCTAACCCTACAATTCATATTGGGACTTTGCTTTCTCTCTATGTCCCTCTTGCCAAGATTAAGTTGAGCATGCTCAGCTGGAGAGAACTGGAGCTAAAAACTAAAGCACAGCAATTACTGTTGTGTGGCCTGTTACGGTAACTAACCTTGCTAATGACAGTGGCACATGCTCCTCTTGAGATATACCTGACAGAATAGTTGTCATCCCAGGAAAATGAAAACATATGGGTGCTCTAGATAAGTAAGTCATTTTATTGAAATAATTTGCACATTTCTTTACTTCACATTCACCAGGTATTATGATATCTATATTTAGGTTTTCATTAGCATCCTTGGGGAAGTAAATATTCCTCCAACTCAGATGTTTAATCTCTGCTTGTTTTCAGCCTTCCTTCTGACTCTACTTTTTAATAAAAAATCCCCAGCCTAATTTTAATCAAATTGCATACTTTACACTTCAGTACCTTGCTAATAAGAAGAAATGTCTGTCTCTCCCCCAGCCCTCCTATATTTGCATGATGAGTGGTGTTTTACACACCTTTTTGCTATCATTTGCACTGAAAGATAAGGGGTTTAACTTCAAATCTAGCTTCGTGTTAAATCAGTTCCTTGCATGTTCTTAACTCTTTTTTTTTTTTGCTGTACAATTATGTATTGCTATGCATATAAAATAAAAGGTATCACTATGTGTGTATACACACTAGCATGTAAAAAAATGTACAGAAGAAAATGTAACTAAACACTCAGAGTTGAGTACTATACAGAATACCTTTGCGTTTAACAATACAATTATCCTATCTGAAAATCACATACAAAGAGTCCAAATTATTCTGAGTGAATATTTTTACAGGGTCATAAGGGAGAAGAGTGCTATATCTTATTCCTACAGAAAACAGATATATGCATAGATGTTATGTTACCTAGCAACATAGGGCCCTGTTATTTACTCCATTTCTCTGATCTTACTATAGTCGATGGGGGAAATATGACATACTTTAGGTGTACTGAGTCCTTAATCTCTGGTTCAACGGGTCAAGAAAGAAATGGGAAATGTGTAGTCGTATATTTGGTTCTGGATAAATATTGTGAAAGGCTGACCTCCCTACACATGGCAAGAACAAGTCCCTATTATGTATTTCACATGAGTCAAAAATGCGTTTAAGTCTTTACAGATTACATGAGGAAGAAAAAAGCAAAAGTCAAAACAAAAGTAATTTTAAAACTTACAACCCCAACAGTTGTAATTAAAGCCAGTAATTTACAAAAGGTTCTACTGAAATGACAGCATGGGATAATAGTGTCCTTTTTTCAGTCTTACAATACAACGAGTATCGTAGGGAATACACTTGTAAGAAAAGCTATTAATGTCAGGAAGCTTGTCAGAGAATGGTAACAGTCACAATTAGGAAAAAGTGTGCCTATATTTTTTCTTTCATAGATACAGGTATGCTTCCATAGCTCTGACATCGCACGGGTTTCTAAGCAAAGATCAATCACTAACCTGTAAGAAGAGAGTACAAAAAGGTTATGATCCAAAACTTTTTCAAATGAAGCCTTTTCTGTGAGTTGACTAGGGTACGCTTGGTGTAGAGTTTCAGGAAATTCTGATTTCTACATTCCCGTGTCCCTGTATCTGTGGGTGTCTTCTGGATGTGGTTTTTTTTTTATGATGAAAAAGAGGGTCAATCCCTCTGTTATTTTGGGTCTCCCAAGGATACTGATGTGGTTTTCTGGGCTTTCAGAGAATCTTGGAAGCTCTCTAATCTTTTGCAAACTGGCAAATTCTCCACAGGCAAAGACTTAAGACTAACTGTAGAATCTGTCATTAGTGGAAAAATCCCAATGACTTTGTGTGTATGGTGTGAGTTTAGGGCCTGATCTTCCATCCATGTGAATATTCTATTTAGGACCATTTTTTATTGCTACTGCTGAACATAATAGTCTAGAGGGTGATCTGGCTGTTCCTCAGAGATCAGTCGGACAGCATACTGACACATCTCTTTTTTGGGTCCTGACTCAGGCATGTTTAATTAGCAGAAGGGTTAAAATACAATGGCTACACTGGGCTGTTTAGGGTCTTTAATCCTCCCAAGGCACTATAGTAAGTACTGGGGTACTTTATAGCATTGTGTACAAGAAGTGCAGCAAACCTGATCTGAAGCTGGAAATACATTATTATTAATATTAGTATTAGTATTAGTATTAGTCTTATGAATCATCTCAGGTTCAAGTGCCTGACAAAACATGGCGCTCACTGAACTCGAGGACTACCTGCAGAATAAGTCACTACTCAGACCTGAGAAAGGACAACAACTAGCACTAAAAGGTTTGCAAAAACTTTAATAGGAGAGCAGAGCAGCTTTGTCACATTGGTAGATGATGCTGAACACCAAGAGAAAAATGGGTTATTCTTGATACCAGGAAAAGCATTGAACCAGACCAATAGCCAAAACTGTCTCCCTACCTCATGAAAACAAAGTATATATTGACTTAAATAATTTCAATTCAGGTTAAAAAGCAAAAGTTTTGAATATTTCTTTTCCCAAAGAAGACAGAACGTTTTTCTGTATTTGTAATCTTTTGTAGTGGTTTAATTCTTGTGTGTGCTTCTATCTACAATTCAAAGCAAAATAACTTTGGAGTGAAAATTTAAACTTTTCATTGAGAAGTCTCACACTAGGATTGTAAGGTTTAGAAATTTGATCCTCAAACACCTTTTTATTTCCTCTAAATTAAATACTATGTGAATCAAGAAAATAAGTTCATTATTTCTGTTGTTAAGTTGGTGTTTTCTAATGGAAAATCCTTAGGAATTTTATTTCCCAAGCGGAACCAGTCATGAGATACTAAGCTTCTGCCTCTGGCGCACTGCTTGCAGGGGACTTCTGGCAAGGATATCAGACTTTTTTCACTGCTGCCGTCTTGTGAGTGTAAACCCCAAGTACTCAATAAGCAAAACAATAAAACTACTGAAAATGGCTAATACCTGCATCGTAGGCCTTCACTGCCTTGCCTGTTAACAGTAATGACTTCCCTATTCCTTTTCTTTCTTGTTATCATGTCTTACCTCCCTCATCAGTGCAGAAAACAAGGAAGATAATTCTGCCAGGCACTGAATGCCTTTGATTCATATTAAATTGAGGAGAATGAGTTCACACAGCGAGTCTCCTGAGCAGCTGTTGAAGTGACACGGAGGTCCTCTGTACTTTGGAGAGTCAAGCATTGATGTAGCTGCAGTTTCCCAGCTCATTTTCTGACAAGCATGCTTTCAGATCAGGAGAAACAGTGGCAATAAGATCTTGCTTTGCTGTACCTCTGCAGCTCCACCAATGCCTGCAATCAGGGCAATTTATGAGTGCAAAACTGAAGGCCAAGTGACAATACTTTGGTTCTTCTTTCCTGCAATGGAGTTATGCAGATCCAAAGAGTGAGTTCCCTGGCATTTTTTGTATTAATTGAAAANGTCTTAAACTGCATTGTTTAGTGAATCAGTATTTCTTTCCACTGGTGTTTTTAGGACTCGTAATTGCCCTTCTCAAAAATCCCTCTGAATCCCTGAGGTTCTCTTATTAAATTAAAAAAAAAAAAAAAAAAAAAAAGGAACATCTCCACAGTGTGTAAGATATGATACATTATTTCCTAAAATACAAAAGTACAAAGTTTTCTTGGCACCTTTGACCCCTTTTTTAAATTCAGAACAGTATTTTATGCAGCATGTTTCTTTTTTTTAAGTGTTCTGGATTACTGCTGCAAAAATGCGTCCTGTAGTACTGTCTTACTAATTGGTAGCCCAGGAGGAACTCAAGGAAGCAGCTTAGCAAAAGCAGTCAAAATCCCTATAATCCAGGAAATGGAGAAAGAACCCAAAACAAATACACTTAGGAATCCACAGTGGCAATTAGGGAAGATGACAATAAAAGGCAAGAGTTATGAGTATCTGTATCACTGTAGTAGGCCTAAATTGTCACCAACTGTCCTACTATATTTTAATTCTTTTCAGTTAAACACTTTGCTAAATCCTTAGTACATTAAGAGGATAGGACCTTTCAGAAGGTCATTTTTTTTCTCAATTATTTCACGCAGAGACTATTATGTAGAGTGGACAGTTAATTAAAAATAATTGAAAATTGCATATAGTTCTCGGGAATTATGAAATTAAAAAGAAAATAAGCTCAGGTTATTCTGCAAATTGAGAAGCGTAACATTATCCTGAGTTACGGTAATGTGGTCAATTCTTACAATATGATAAATTATCGTTCAGTGTTTCAGATCAGCTGGTAAACCTTTTTAATTGTACAATTTTACTGAGCAACATTTACCACAGTCCTGCAAATAAAATCAATATTCTCTGTGCAGTTAGTTGGTAAAAGTTGGGAGTAGATGAATCCATGTTCAGTCCCAGCTAGTGAAGATAATATTTTGTGGATATTGGCTTCTTACTACTACTGTTACCAATATTGATCTTGGCTAACCACTGCAGTACACGGAAATCAATTCAGCTACGTTCCTTGGAGCCACCTAAAACTAGAACACTCCATTGTTGAATCAAGTCCATTGACTTGAAATAGCTTTGTTTGCAGCAGAGTGTTAAAAAGACACAGAGATAGCGCTTGAATGGTAACAAAACACAGAGACAAATAGGGGCATTGCCCCTTCTCATGGCTCAGAAGCACACACAAAAAGAATCTTGTGGGGTTTGTGCAGGAAATAACAGGATCTGAAATAAAAGAAATCCTTTCCTCTTTGTGGTTTCCTTTATGCCCTAAAGGCGGGATTATGTGGGTCTACAAATGACCTGATTTAACTGCAGAAGTATCGTCACTAACCTGAACCAGCCTTAGGTGGTGTTGGGTTTGGCGTGACTTGGTGAAAGAGATGTGCTGTTTTACTTGAGGGTTCTCACACCCAAACAGAGAGTATTTTGTAGATAAAGATCTAAAACATCCAGTGTGTGAGCATCCAGTGAGTATATGTTGCCATGAAGTTAGAAGTCATCATGCATGACCACCATATGTCCTATCTCTGTTCATTAGCACAGTTTAACTGTTGCTGCCGTTTGTGGGATTTATCAGTAGTAAGAGTAATGACTGTTAAGGAATCATTGAAAAACTTTTGCTTGGACCGGTTTAGCTCTTAGACAGTCATGCATTTGATTGTCTGTACTGTCTTCTACATTTTGCAAGTGAACCAAGCTGTCGGATAAGAAAGTGAGATAGCCCTAAGTCCCTACTTGTGTGCCAGGAAGTAACCTCATATATTTACTTTTGGTAAAGCAATAGAAATCTGCCTCCACTAAAATTTGACGGTGATAGAGTTGATACATCTCCTTATAGAAAATTCGTCATTTTGGAAAATTAGGGTTTAATTAAGGGTAGAGTTTAGGGACTATTGTTTATGCTATTTTATTTTATTAACCTATATGTATTTGTATAATATTTTTCATTCTTATGAATTTTCATACGTAAAATGCTTGAATATACATATGTATATGTAAATACATACATAAATAAAATGTATAAATAGATGTATTTAGCTGTATGTATGCATATACAAAAGAGAATCTGGTGAGTTGCTGTGTGGCCTACTAACAAATATATTTGGTTGCTTTGTTCCTCAAATAGCAGAGTTTCTTTCGTTCTGCTGTGCCAAGATCCTTCCTTCATTCACTAATCCACCTTTATCTGTGTCTTAAATCCAACAGGATGTAGAGAATATTGTACTGGAAATTATGCAGACTATAGATTTAAAAGACCAGAAAAAAAAGCAAACATAGCCTTCTTGGATAAAACTGGCCTTCCTGGATAAACGCCTTTTTGTTGTTCTTTGGTTTGATTTTTTTTTTTTAATTGTCCTGTTTGAGTGGCTGTTAAATATTTTTAGAGCACATCCTGTACTTAGTGAATCAAAATTAGTTAATACTTTTGCAGTGGGATCTTTAATCTTTCAGAGCTCAAAATCACAACTACCTCCTTCTACAGTGTACATAAAAGATGCCAAAGCACCTCTGATTTCTTAGGATGACTTGCACAGCAGCTTAAAGCAAGGTCCTTTCCTAAACAGAATCCTGTTAAACCGGTCTGCTTGTACAAATGTTTGTTTTAACACCAGTTCTTTCAGGCTGAATACATTCTTCCTCTTTTCTGTTCTAGCTCAGTGAGTTTCTCTTTCTAGAGTCTTTGGGTTAGGTCATGACTATCAAGGCACATCCATCCCCTGAGTCTTAAAGTGATTGGCTATCTTCCTGATCTGGAGCAGTTTGTGTCTCACTCTGTCCTGGGATGTTCACTGCCAGTAAAGGGAACGGGATCTCCTGATAGCAAAGTTGTCCTTGGAGTAAGGATCAAGTCTACAAGATGTCATTGGGCAGCAAAAATATTAAACAAAACTGCATGTAATTTTGATTTCTAGCTTGATACCATTGAGATGTGGTATTCTGCCTGTTTCTTGCAAGTGATAAACCATAATTAACTTGTATATTGATAACTGCCAAATTATTTTGATTACATCTGATGGGATAATGTTGTTTAGCTTTGCTATTTGCATATTTATTTTAACCAGAGACATCAAAGTTACTTCACATCTGTTGTCAAACTGAGAGGAACACAGACTTCTATGCAGATAAACAGACAGGATTCCTATCCTGCTAGCAAGTACGTTTTATTTTTATTTTTATCTGTATTATTCCCAGGCAATATTGTTACCAGGAAGTCCTTCGAAAACATTTTCCTTTTACACATATTAGTCTTTAAAAAAGAATTACATCAATTTTCCTTGACAGTGAATACAGTGGATTTATATCTGTGCAAGAAAAAAATTAAGAAATAGCATATAGTTCTTTCTAATATTATCCCCCTAATCAACCGAATTCTTGACCTAAAGACACTGCTAAAGACACTGCCTAAACTATATGTCATTTTCTTTACATACAGGTGAGCAACACAATGCTTTATGTATTTAGAACCTTATTAAATTAATATTGTCCCAAACCATATTACTTTTTATATTGCTGTTGTTTTGGTTTTCCTTCCCTCCTTTGCTCCTTTCCTCCTTCCTCCTCTGTCTTCTCTCGTCTCTGGCTTTCTCTCTCTTTCACACACCTACTCACTTTCTCTCCTTAACAGACAGAAGGTCACGAGAAGAGGAGAAGCAACAAAGCTCCCACCCAGTCAAAGTCTGCACCCCATGATTTGCTTTTTAGTTTATTTTTCATACTCATTTTTGGTTCATGTTTTATACTATCAATATTGTTTTAGCAATCAGTTATGCCAAATGCTTAAGAAGAAAATTAAGGACTCATTTTGCAGTATTTTACATCTTGGATTCGACTTGTTTATCTTTGCATCATAGGAGAAAGTAAATGTATAAATGATATTAGAATTATCTTAACATCTGAAACACAAAAAGAAAACAATGTAGGCCAACATCAGGTTCTTAAATACAGTAAAAAAATGTTCAATAGGCAAATATAGAATTAGCAATTTATGCAACAAATACAGAGGTCAAATCCTATTGTGCATTCTGTCAGAAAAGTGCTGTTTTAGCAATTATTCTGACTTTAGTTTTCAAACTCCTGCCTGAACTGAAGATGGCATCACCAAGCCAAAAATATCCTGCAGGTCTTTCTTCACATTGTTCAGAAATTAAAAAAAAAAAATCCTAAACCACCAAGACATTATAGAGCTCTGTATTAGTTTGACTATGCAAAGTACTGAACATCTCTATTTTCCCAAAAATCCTCTGCGAATTATGAATACTTTATGTCTTTTGGGATCAGCTTTCGTATTAATTATGCTATAGAACCAACCCTACTGGACCCAAAAGAAATCCTCAGACCAGACCCAGAAACAAACACCAAAAATCCAAACAAGGAAGTTTAAAGACTTGGAAACAGTTGCAAGAAACGACAATGTTGTTGGGGGTTGTTTTTACCACTTACAGAACCTGCATTTTCAAAAGGATGTTTGGAATATAAAATCTGTGGTTGTGTATGTTTATAGGTGAACAATGGATAGAAAAAAATTACCAGGTTTAAACTTTTATCAGTAGCATATCTATACTGTGGTTTGGTTTTTTTTTAAATCAAGAGAGCTTGTTCAGAGATTTCCTAAGGCTACCTAAGTGCTTTGCAAATAAATATTATTGCCTTGAACTACATGCAAAGATTAAAATCACTTTTTAAATGTCAATGAAATAAACATCACATATCTTCTCCTGATTTAATGACTAGGTCTGTGAGCATGTATGAGTAAATTATATAAATTCTTAGCTCTTTTTCAAGTTGTCTCTGACTTCCAGGTAAGCTTGTGTGTTTGTTCTTTGGTTTCATTCTGACATATGCAAGTGTCAAATCTCGGAGTAAAGGCATATGACAATAAACAATTTTCATTTCAATGGTCTATTTTCTAGAAAATTCACATTAGTGTTGGAGTTAACTATAGCTATGATGATGTGGATAAGCTTGTGTAGTGGGCCTCCGGGAATTTCATGAGGCAAGGTGCAAGGTGCTGCACTTGGGTCGGGGCAATCCTCAGCATCAGCACAGGCTGGGGGATGAACACATGGAGACCAGCCCTGGGGAGAAGGACCTGGGGGTGCTGGTGGGTGAGAGGCTGGACATGACCCAGCCATGTGCTCCTGCAACCCAGAAAGCCAAACGTGTCCTAGGCTGTATCCAAAGTGGTGCGGGCAGCAGAGCCAGGGAGGGGATTCTGTCCCTCTGCTCTGCTCTGGTGAGACCCCACCTGCAGTGCTGCATCCAGCTCTGGGGTCCCCAACATAAGCAAAAAACACCTCTCTTATGAGAAAATGTTGAAAAAGTTGAGGTTATTCAGTCTGGAGAAGAGAAGGCTCTGGGGTGACCTTGTTGTGGCCTTTCAGTACATAGAGAGGGCTGACAAGAAAGCTTGAGAGGGACTTTTTACAAGGACATGTAGTGATAAGATTTTACAAGGAGTAATGACTTTCAGCTGAAAGAGGATAGATTCAGATTGAATATTAGTAACAAGTTCTTTACTGTGAGGATGTTAAAGCGTTGAAACAAGTTGCCCAGAGAAGCTGTGAATGTCTGGAAGTGTTCAAGGCCAGGTTGGATGCGGGCCTTGAGCAACCCTGTCTAATGGAATATGTCCTCTCCATGGCAGGGGTGTTGGCACTAGGTGATCTTTAAGGTGCCTTCCAACCCAAACACTTCTGTGATTCTATGATCTAACATGGTTTTGTAACAAATCCTAATTTTCAGGATTTTTACATCTTTATCAAACTGAAACTGTTAGTCTATTATTTTTTATCAATAAGTTGGACTGGATAATTGGAAAATAAAAGTACACTATAAAAAAAAGAAGTCAAGAATTTCTAGCCTGCCAAAGAAAAATTTGAAACTTGTCCAGGAGGCCTTCCTGAGCAATGTTTTGCCTTTTAGCTTCTTTGTGAAACCTTGAGAGCTTCTAAGCCGTAACAAAATCCCATTATATCTGCTGAGCTAGGTGATAATAGCAAAATTATAGGTTTGTATTACATGCAGACTGGACAGAGACGCCATAATAAACATTGCACTATATTGGATAAATTGTCCATCTAACTGCATATCCTTTTCCTCACAGTGACCAATATTAATTAAGGTGTTTTTTTGCAGCACTGGGGAGGTGTAGCTTGACAGCTTGAAGGAACAATTGAAAGATTGGCCTATTTTTTGTCCCCTGTCCTTTGTGTGATTTTTCGTTGCTGCTGCTGCTTAAGCAGATTACACATTGGATGTTTCCACACAAATTTACTAAAAGGTTGGCGTTTTAGTGGTTTATCTATTTATTAATCATTTTTTAATTAAGAAAAAGGACGCATTCATCTCCTAAAAAGTAGCTGGAATCTCCTAGCAACAGCAATGTCATTAAGATGTAATTTCTTTTTTTTTTTTAACTCTTTTAAACATCCTTGACTCTTTAGAGTGTCTGAATTTGAACACTACTTTATCGTAAGATTGAGATTTTAAAAAAGATTGATTTCTTTGGTGTCGACAAGACTATGCCAACTTGTAAAATAGATAATATTTCAAATGTTTGTAATGAATAGTGTATGGAAGAAAATGCTCCTAAAGGTTCACGGAAAGTCATCAATTCAATGAGTTTTGCAATAATTAGGAAAATTGCTTCCCAAGCATAATTTTAATGAGTCAAGATTCAGAACAATAAAGCTACTGATACACATAATATAATCAATAAAATCCAACTTTTATAACAGTCATCAACATAGCACTCTTTCGTTTCACCCTTCATTTCTCTCTGATATGTTGGTAGAGCTGTAAAAGATAAAATAAATGAAGAACCCTCTGCAATACTGAAAGGTAAGAAATAACAATGTAATGTTCCTTTTGTATATTTATCCTTTCGAAGGAAATTTTGAAGATACAACATAATGACTTCTGTTTATTCTACTTCAAAAAATAATTTCCTATTTTTATATTGAATAACTTACTACACCTAGATGATAACTTTCTGTTCAACTCTTCTTGAAATACAATAATGAGAGAAAATATTTCGATGTTCTTTTTGTTCAAAAATGACTGAAAAAACCCAGACTTTAACAAAAAAACTAAAGTGTGTCCATATTTTTTAATAAAATAGAATTTTTTTATAAACGTATTCTTGATGTCAGGTAATCTCTTGAATGAGATTAACCACATATAGATATAGCCATCAAAAGGAAGCTAGTTTTAGTGCAAATTGATGAAAACAGTTAAGGATCTTTGATACAAAGTGTCACGAATAATGCTTTCCCAACATAATTCATTCTACTTGTTTGGAACATATTTTAGTACAACCTGAATGGTTAATTTCTCTCCCCTGACTGTAAAGATGCCTTGGTGGGCACCTCAGACAGAATGCCAAAAGCTAAAGCTATCACCAGACTGCTGAAGTATTCTGTCTTAGATTTACTTCAGTTTGACTTTTAAAAGCTAAGTTTGAAAACAACAGAATGTTTTATTTAAATTATTTAAATATGTAATTGCTGCAAAAATATTTTGCAATCTCTCTGCACTTTGCTTCTGAAAAAAGGGGGTAGAAACCATAGTAATTAAGAAAAAAAAAGTTTTAATCTAAACTTCTCTTTTTTTTTCATAGCCTAGCAATGACTTAAAAAGAGATAAACCAATTGTTCAGAGAAATTTACGTCTACCCTTCAATCTCTTTAGATTTTCAGAAATCCGCCAAAATAAGGAGCTGTTACTCTGACTCCTCAGGCAAAAAACCTTATATTCTCATCTCTTTTTCACTTTGTTTTGGTTTTCTTTACCTGTAGTTGACCCTCCATGGTTAGAATGAAAGTACACAAGTTATTGAGTCAGTCTTCAATAACTTGAACTTTCATGATGAGTGGCACAAGGAAGGAAAATGAAGAAGCGTGTCAGGGAGAAGGGAAGTGGACCTTTCAGCACCGACCCCGTGTGACCTCCTGCAGGTATTTCCCAATTGTGGTGCTGGAGTCCCTTAGCATGCTATTCCACATCCATAGAGAGGGCAGCACTACTATATTTTAGTGGTGCTACTCGCAGCCAGGTGCTATAAAAATAAAAAAGTCCAGTGGTTCGATTGCTGGAGGGTAATGTTTGGACTGTGGGATGTCTGTGCTGCCTTTACAGAAGGGTTAGGCCTCTTAATTTCTCTTGGAATTAATATTCCTTTGTAAAGGTTCCTCAGATGTCTGGTAGCATGAACCGCTCGTGTGCAGCAGAGCAGGTTAATGATGCCTGATGACTTGACCAAGCCTCACTGCTGTGGTTCTGCAGTGCAAATGCTGCACTCTGTGCACCAAACAAATTATCTGTTTGAGAGCCAAGCACATGAATCCCAGATCACATGTATCCTACAGGACCATGTAATACAGACCTAGCCTAAAGTTTATGATTTTTTTTCCCAGTTATAAATACTGAAACTCTAGAATGTAAATAAATATTCATGTGAATGAAGGTAAAACAGTAAAATCGAACTTTATTTGAGCAATGTGATAAATTATCCTGATTTTCCTTAGCCTCTCCAACAGAAAACACACCAGAAAAGCCCTTGTATATCCAAGTAAGCAAGGAACTTCATTCAAAGGAGAGAGTATCAGCCCACTTAATAAACAGTGGCCCAATTCCTACTGCAAGTATTGCAAGCAAACATGAAATAAGCTATTTTAAAGTAACTTCTGCAGAAGTTATGACAAATTTAAGAATTTTCAGTATCTATGTAGCTTATGGAGTGAGTATATCTTTCGCTTAAATAAAAGTCTTACTGACAAAGCAGTGACCTATTACACTCATAACACCAAAAAAGATTGAAGAGAGCATATTTGGTATTTGTTTGCCTGGAATCTGAACATAAGCATAACTATTTGTGAAGTACTACATTTTGTGATGTCAATAATGGCATAACCAGCAACAAAGTCTGAGCACTTGGGCACAGATACATAAACTGTACATTTAAACATAATCTGTAACTGCAAGAGAAAAAGGAGACTTCTGTAATGTAACTATGCAAACACGGTACAAAAAAATTCATGTGTAAGGCATAAACTGAAGAATATGAATGGTAGTTATAGAACAGGCAGGAAACATGACCAGGAAAATGAACAAGTCCTGCTCCTGGAAATAAGACAAACTGTATTGGAAACAGATGAGATTCACTCTTTCTTTTGGAGAGGTTGTGAGGATCATAAAAATACCATGGACACATGAAAAAACAAAGGGAGATAGATGACTCTTGACTTTGGCCCCATCTTACCCCTTCGAAGAGATCTCAAAACTGATCCTCAAACCTGAGTGCAGCCATCCCTGCTGACTATATGGCATCAGCTCTCTGGTATTGAATACTTGCAGCTACTGTAGGAGACAGTTATTAAGAACCACTTGAATATGGAATAATTATAACTAATAATGTATAAGAATTTACCATTGGAAAATGTGTGTTGTTAATGAATGCCAGTCTAGTAAAACACTAGATATTGTTTTTGTCAAAGGTCTCTTTGATATTGGCCTTATTTCTCTTTTAAATACTCTTATCACCATCACATCTAACTCCCCAGCATATGTGTGCATCAATATCCATATACACACACATATACTCAGTTGCAAGAGTCTTACCTTGTCTTAGGTTACAATTTAAGATGTAAGCAAAAGCATGTATTCTATTGCCATCTGTTAAAACCAGGTGGGGCAGTGTTCTTTATCTTTTCCATGACACATCCCTGATAACTCCCTCCGGAGGGACATTTTTCTGTTAATGAGCCATCAAACCTCACTGCATGACTCATGAAATTACATCATCCCATTGTGAGATGTTCTGCCCAGGGGGAGGAACCAAGCATTCCTACCTGGATATGATCTGAGGTTTGGAACACCACAGCCAGCCCTTACCTACTGGATTCCCAGGGGACAAGAGCTACCACTGGACCTTCAGAGGAAGACCAGACCCTTCTACAGATCACCACTTCAACAGAACCACATCTATCACCTCAAGAGGACTGCAGCCACCACCTAATCGGACTGCTACCCCACCCTGCCCAGCAGGGTGTCAGGTCGTATCCTGACTCTGTCACGTTAAGCCACTGTTTCTGTATTATTGCCTTGTTGTATATACTAGTAGAGAACTGTTATTCCAATTTCTCACATCATTGCCTGAAAGCCACTCAATTTCAAANAGTCCTGCTCCTGGAAATAAGACAAACTGTATTGGAAACAGATGAGATTCACTCTTTCTTTTGGAGAGGTTGTGAGGATCATAAAAATACCATGGACACATGAAAAAACAAAGGGAGATAGATGACTCTTGACTTTGGCCCCATCTTACCCCTTCGAAGAGATCTCAAAACTGATCCTCAAACCTGAGTGCAGCCATCCCTGCTGACTATATGGCATCAGCTCTCTGGTATTGAATACTTGCAGCTACTGTAGGAGACAGTTATTAAGAACCACTTGAATATGGAATAATTATAACTAATAATGTATAAGAATTTACCATTGGAAAATGTGTGTTGTTAATGAATGCCAGTCTAGTAAAACACTAGATATTGTTTTTGTCAAAGGTCTCTTTGATATTGGCCTTATTTCTCTTTTAAATACTCTTATCACCATCACATCTAACTCCCCAGCATATGTGTGCATCAATATCCATATACACACACATATACTCAGTTGCAAGAGTCTTACCTTGTCTTAGGTTACAATTTAAGATGTAAGCAAAAGCATGTATTCTATTGCCATCTGTTAAAACCAGGTGGGGCAGTGTTCTTTATCTTTTCCATGACACATCCCTGATAACTCCCTCCGGAGGGACATTTTTCTGTTAATGAGCCATCAAACCTCACTGCATGACTCATGAAATTACATCATCCCATTGTGAGATGTTCTGCCCAGGGGGAGGAACCAAGCATTCCTACCTGGATATGATCTGAGGTTTGGAACACCACAGCCAGCCCTTACCTACTGGATTCCCAGGGGACAAGAGCTACCACTGGACCTTCAGAGGAAGACCAGACCCTTCTACAGATCACCACTTCAACAGAACCACATCTATCACCTCAAGAGGACTGCAGCCACCACCTAATCGGACTGCTACCCCACCCTGCCCAGCAGGGTGTCAGGTCGTATCCTGACTCTGTCACGTTAAGCCACTGTTTCTGTATTATTGCCTTGTTGTATATACTAGTAGAGAACTGTTATTCCAATTTCTCACATCATTGCCTGAAAGCCACTCAATTTCAAATTATAATAGTTTGGAGGGAAGGGGGTTACAGTTTCCAATGGAGGCTCCTGCCTTCCTTAGCAGACACCTGTCTTTTAAACCAAGACACATGTGAAATTGCATTTTAGATTTTGTATATTTTACGCAATTGCTTAAAGACATTAAAGTCCAGATCCACTCAAGCTAGGGTTTTCTGGGGGCTAAATCCTGGACCTTGGTATGTATTCATGCCCTCTAAGTATATGGATCATTCCTTGGCCACCTCAGCAGCAACGCTGACTTGATCTTCTCATCAGCTCAGGAAGGACAGAACTGTTTGTGGACTGCAATATGAACTGAATCAATAAAAATTATCATGGTTATATAAGAAGACTCAAGAAGTTAAAATTAGCATCTGGAGGTTAGTGAAGGCAGTAAGGGATATCTCAGATCAACTTTGCCCATGGAGAAAAAAATAACCAACTACATCCTGGACACCCCTGCAATACTCTAGCTTTACATCAAAGTAATACATTTGAAATCATTTGGGATGCTGTGATGTAAAATCGAGCAGTACAGTGATTAATCGGGTCACCAGCCTTTTCTCCCTTATGTCTCTAAAACGTTATTTAATTAAAACTAAAATGCCATGTGGGATTGGTCCCAGGGTATGGTTTCTAGGTATTGCATAAATAGGAAGAAGGTATTATTCTATTGTTAATAATGTTTCATCTACTCAGTCTTTCTCCAGTCTGCTGATGCACAGCAATTCTTCTTCTAATATGCAGACACCACTGCATGTTGACTTAATAGATAGTTTCAGAAAAGTTTTCAGAAACTTTCCATCAGAAAATTCCAATTCAAATTAATCAAAGGAAAGGAAAAAAAAATTAACAAAATATGATTATGGATGGCCATGAAAGATAAAAAAATTATGATTTCTGATATTCCATTCTGATTTTCTAGTTCAAAATATGCTTTTTTATATTAGACAAAACACAACAGATCAAAAGCCAAATAAAACCCCACCAGAACAAAACTTCTCATATTTTGACCAACTTGAATGCTTGGTTCCAGATTTCTGTTTTGAACCGCACTGAAAAGTATTAATTTGGTTTGCATCTCTGCTGGGTTGGTTGCCCTTTTTTTATTTTGTTTTATAGCAGAATAAAGGAATTAATGTTTCCTGAAAACAAAACCACTTCATCAGATTCCTCTGATTAAACAGGATTTTTAAATTTTTTTTCCAAGATGTTTTTCAGATGAGAGGGAGTTTGTGTTTCACATGCTTTAGCATTTGTCTCTGAAATCCCTGTTTTTGAAGTCTGAAGTCTAAGTCAGGTAAAGTCTGAGGAATGAAAACATTCTGTTTCTCGAGTTAAAATAATTACGTTACAGGGAATTAAGATGTGAACTAGCAAGAAAACCAAGGCTTGGTATTACTGTCACACCACATAACTACATTAGGCCTCCAGAAAGAAAATGACTGGCATATGAAAGCCTTGATGCATAAAATCAAGTTTGAGAGAGGAGGAGAAGGAGGCAGGAAGCCTTTTGTTTAGTTTTGGTTTGTTTTGTTTTTTGAACACTTTTTTTCTATGAATCGGTAGCTCTGCCTCTCTGAAATACTGGGGTAGAAGGCAGGGCTGAGCCTTCTGAGACTTGGGTCTATTTCTAGTGCTATCAACGGCTTGACATGTGACCTTCCCAAGGTCAGTGCTTCTGTTTTCCAATCTGTTGAGCAAATAAAATTATATTGTATTCTGCTGTAAAAGCCTCTGAGATGGGTTGACAAAAAGAGAAAGAACTGGGTATTACTCTTACATAAGACTTGACTTTTTTCAGTTGTACCCCTGAGTAATGATGATAATTACTTCAGTCACCATGTCTGTTCATCACAGATTTCAAAGCACCTTTGGGCTTCTGCTTAAAATACCTTCCACTTCCTCAAACTAGGAAACTGAGTCACGGGAAAGAGAAATTATTTGCCCAGTGTCATGTCAGCAAACTATTGGAGACAGATCTTTGCCTGATTTCTGCATTCTGAGAAGCATTTTCCTCTTCATTATTAAACAATGGAAATAAGTTATAGTTAGAGAGAACAGAGACATAAGCTCTTATCTACTTTTGTCCATTTATATGATCCTTATGTTGCCCTGAGACTGTGCTATGAAAATGGATAAGAAAATAATTAATTATTGAAAACACATTATAGATCTATTATTCAAGCTGATGTGACTCAGTGGGATTACTTGTATAAGCAATAGATTGAAAGTCTGGACATTTTTTTTCCTGCAGGATTTTTTTTTTTTTGAGAAAGATACTTTTTAATGCCTTGTGTATATCTAAATGACACTGATTTTTTGTCTCATCATTAAATTTTTTATAAAATTATGAAAGAAATTTTTAACTGACTTTAAATTTTATGAATGAATGAGTGTTACTAAACTACCTCAGTCATCTGAATATGCTGCAGAGGGACCAGCTGTTTCAACCTTTTGCTTGTGTTCAGTCAGACATGGGACATGCTTAGGGAAAGAATGAAATAAGCAACCAATCAAAACCACAAAATGGTCATATTAGCAAAAGTGCAGTACTATATTGTGTATTGATCACACTACATGGTAGTCTTGTCCTGCAGGACGTCGAGAATTGTTGTAACAAGGTACTTAAAATGATAATGTTGGAATCTTAAGAAAAAAATTTGCTGAGGTTAGACTATGGTGCAAATGTTATCACTTCTATTAAAGGCTGCAATGTTATTCTAGTAAATTTCCTGTTATAGCTGACTAAAAGAACAAATATTTCTCACAACTCCAGTTAATTTCATTGTAATGTTTTTCCCCAGCCTAAATGTATGTCTTTCATCACAAAGAAAAAAACAGAATTCTGTGTACCTCAGTGCTGCAGCGCTGAATGCTGCAATGCCAAACTTATGAAGCGAAAGCCTGGAATGAAATTCTGGTCCCCAAGTCAGGCAACCAACCATCTCACGTATTGCTCTGGAAAAGGCAGAAACTAGGCCTTCATGTCAGGACTGAGAGCATGGAAGATGCAGCTGGGAGGATGTTTCAAGTGAAATGCTGCAGTGAAATCTCGGTTCACGTTCTGGGGTCAGGGCTGCAGCAAAACCATCTCCCTCCATCTGGGCTCCTTGACTTGAAACTCTCCACTGAAAACAGACAACCCACTTCTGTTGTGTCAAAGTTTTAAAGTAAATGTGTGTGTGAGTCTCTCTGTGTGTGTGTATGTGTGAGAGTGAATTTTGAGATGAGAGGAATAAAAGGAGGTGGGTGACTCAGCTCAGCTCCCTATCTCTCTCCTTCTAACCAACAGCACAGTGGGCAGAATACACTTTCCCAGAGAAGGCACAGGGTCAAATCAGTACTAAGTTGGAAGGGGATTAAGTCTGTCCCTATAGTAACCCTTACATTTCAACAAAAGGCCACTCCAGAAGATTATAAAGGCTGCAGGAAAATAAAGAGAAAAAGAAAAAGAAAAATTAAAGAAACAGAGAAAGAAAGATAAAACATAAATGTCTGTCTGAATTGTCTCCTTTACCAAACACCTATTCTGGATACTCTCACCATGAAGTATTGTGGGGCTTGGTCCTCTCCTAAGAACTGCTCAGGTGCTTTAGTGGCTTTAATGCAAGCAATCATAGTAGAAACTGGGTCAGAAACTCAGATCAATAAATATAGTTTAAATAAGAAATTCTGGTCAGGACCTTGGCCTGGCCTACTCACTAAATACACCTCTTTCTTTTGCATCATCAGGATTTCGAAGTGAGATGACTACATGGGTTTAATGGCAGACTACACAAAAGATGGATGCAAAATCTGCCCGTCTTTCTGATTCCTATTCCCTTTCCTGACACCTAATGTTTGAACCTTTTAAGATTAACCCTGTGACCTATTCAGACACTGTTTCCAACACAAAATTACCTCAAGGTCTGATGACAATGTATACTGGAGAAGAATGTCAATGGGTTTTACTACCAGCTCCATAATCTAAGCAGCTGATATGGGAAGTCCATTAGGGCAAGCTCAGTCTCACATGAAAGCAAAATGCAAGAAAGTCCTCCCGGGGCTGCACACACCCTGGCACGTGCTGTAACTCATGCTTCCCTACTGCCTTTCTATGGTTCAAGGGATCCCAAAACTATTTTTCTTGTAATGTTGAACAGCTGCAGCAAGAGGGTTGGTAGCCCGGTGGTTGAGGGTATGAGCCAAGAAAGAAGAACATGTGGGCTGGCTCTTACACTGCAAAAGATAGAGAATTTTTTATTTTCTCATCATGAGCCAGTCTCCTACTCACTAGATACAAGTAGGCAAACCACTTCTCTAACTTTCTTTTCTTTCTGTTTTTCAGTCATCATCATCCGCCACTGCATCATTTTGCAAAGCTCCGTCTGGTGAACATATCACACGGAGACTTGGAGCACGCTCACATGCCATTACCCTTAGCAAAACGAAAAATGAAGAAGAAAATTATCTAGTTTTGGAAACCTTGTTAGGTCTAATTGCAGTTTAGATAGAAATCCAGTAGCTATGTGTGAAGACTGGCCTGTGAAATATACTGAGATAGAAAATTTTGTGAGGCGATCCTGATATTAGCTTAAACCCTTCTACCCTTAGTTAGAACTTGTTTATCTGAACTGGTTTAAAGTCATTGTATACACTGAGAGGCATAGTTTCTGCGGGAGTTGCAACATATGGAGGCATCTGTGTCAACTACCGGCCTGTGTTAAATTCCATAGTCAAAGCTTGAACAAAGACACAATTTCAAATTAAATAATGACCCTATAACTCTTTTATTTGCTGATCTATCATGATTTGTAGTACACATACATAGATGTTTACATGCATATGTGTGTATGTGTGTGCGTGTAGACATCATGTCTACAGTGTAGGATGTCTTTATACATCCACAGAAATAATGAAGACGATTTTACAGTAGATAGCACAAACACTGAAATCAGGATATCTACAGTAGTAATTGCTTTTTTCTCTAGAACCTTTGCAGATGGTCTGAGTTCTGCTCTGCAAGTTCTACAATGTTAGATGAAGTAACTAGCTTTTTAACATGTTCCGCTGTAGCACAAATATACCCTTACCCAGTGTTACTTACATAGCCATAGCAACGGGGAGATGGGAGATTACTAATTGGTAAAATGAAGAAGTATCCCACTACCTTTTCCTATTTCAAGTAATTTTCCATATTATGAGAAACCCATTTCTCTTAAAAATGGCTTCATTTGGCTTGTATGTGGTTAAATATGGACTTTACACCCAGAGGAAAGGTATAAGTAGGAAGCTCATTGTTTTAGGCTTCTAGAATTTGCAGATGGAAACACTAGGCAAAAGATAACAGATAAGTCAAGGACAATATACTTGTATGCTCTTTCCCTTATCTGATCTTCTGGATAATTTAGAGGGGATTATGTGAGTTCTGTTTATACAACCTGTGTATGGATTGTAAACTGGGACGCATATGCTGAATTTTAAAGACCCAGATTAATTGGCACTTCAATGCAGTATGATCTCTCACTTCACCACATTCTCTACGTAACAGAGTAAAACATCTCGGCTCCCAATCAACCTGACCCAGGAATAGGTACTTCCTTAAAACTCTTAAAGGCAGGCCTCTTTTCCTAAGATGCATGTTTCCAACCTTAATTCAATAAGATGAAAAAACCTAGAAACTAAGGATTATGGCACTGAGTAATGATAAATTAATTTTCTGGATCTTTCTGTGTAGCTTGACTCATAGAATAAAAAACTTCAGATATCAAATCTAAAAGGGATGGCGCCTTTTTTTCTTCCTCTCTGAATTGTGTCCTAGATGTTAACTTTTGCATAGCAGATGCTCTCTCAATACATATATTTTAAATATAAGACATCAATCTCCAAAGCGTACAGTTGAAAACACAATGGCTTCCTTAGATAAATACTCATTTGGAAGTTACATAGCATCCATAAACACTCCTGTTTCTTCTGGTGTATTTTTTACTTTTTTGGGTTTATACCGCTTTGAAATTTCAGGTCCCCAGATGGCTTCCACCAGCTCCCACCGCTCAGCAGATCCTTTGTAAGAAGCAGGCAATTCATCCTTCATGCTTTGACAACAGGTCATTGTCTCCTTCTACTTATTCAATTCGTACTTATTTATTTAATATCTTGTTAATGTTCAGGTCCTCTGGTTGCATTTTGATTGTTTTTACGGTGCCTGAACAATTTTAATAACATGAAGGTAAAGATGCTTGGAAGCTTTATTCTAAGGCAGGAGGAGAGCAAGTCCTCCTGCCCCACATCCCAGAAAGTCTTCACCAGGCTCCAGATTTTCAGTCTTTCCTCTGCAAAGACTTTGTTCACAATGATCTTGTTACTGCTACTGACACCCACTAAATGTGTCCTTGACCCCCACACGGACCCATGTCCCTTCCTCTGACTGTCCCACCTCCCTCTGTGGATTGTCCTAGAGCTTTCGTGCCTCCAGTTCCCCTTGCACTTTGAGGCTGCAATTTTTGATCCACAGAAGTTTCCAGATAGCCCTACACCCCCACCTCTGACATCACTGAGAGACAAAGTCAAAGAAACCATCAGGAGAAATGAATTAATGTGCCCCAATGTGGCACCAAGTTTCCTTTCCTCTTTTTCTTTTCCTAGTGAAACCACCAATATATTTCTTGTGGTGCTTTCTGTCTCAGTGGCATTTTATCTCTTCTAGCCCATTTGTAATTTATTGGATAAGCTTTTTCAGGGCCAGGATTTCTCTCTTTCTGTCTGTTCTTTTTCCTACTCCTACCCCATTTCCTATCCCGTTTCCCCCTCCCTTCCTAGTCCCTGCCCACCAGAACAATCCTAAAGACCAAATATTCATCCTGGGGACTTGAAATGGCCACGGTAACTGTTGTAACTTGTCTGTGGTCTAATTACATTAATTTGATAAGATCATCATCGGCAGGATGTCTAATTTATTTGCAAGCGGTAGCCAGGGAGAAGCTTTGACCAAATTAACATGCCGCCGGGACCAGGGGGTGCAGGCTCCATATGGCTTTCTGGATTTTCCTATAAATAACCGTCCTCCAGCCCACTCCCGCGGTTACATCCCCCCCTACCAGTATGCCGCAAAGTTCACCAGCGGCGCCGGACTCGAGAGGCGCAGCGCCGGGCTGCAGGAGGCACCAGGAGGCCGGGCTGCCTCTCCCGCCTTCGCGCCTTCTCCCCCTCCTCCTCCTCCTCCTCCTCCCGTCCTTCT
>VZRS01001044.1:191662-229177 GCA_013398055.1 Ifrita kowaldi | reverse complement strand
CCGCCGACCCTCCCTGCTCCCCCACACACATTTTTTTTTCCTCCCCCTTTGCTGGTGGTTCGGACATTTAATGTATTGAAGGAACTGGAATTGCTTTCCGTGTGAGGAGGATGGTTGCTGTTACTTTGTGATGAGATCGGGAATGAATTGCTCGGTTTAAAAATGCTGCTTTGGATTCTGTTGCTGGAGACGTCTCTTTGTTTTGCTGCTGGAAACGTTACAGGGGACGTTTGCAAAGAGAAGATCTGTGCCTGCAACGAGATAGAAGGGGATTTGCACGTAGACTGTGAGAAAAAGGGATTTACCAGCCTGCAACATTTCACCGCCCCAACTTCCCAATTTTACCATTTATTCCTGCATGGCAATTCCCTGACTCGACTTTTCCCTAATGAGTTTGCTAACTTTTACAATGCGGTCAGTTTGCACATGGAAAACAACGGTTTGCATGAGATTGTTCCTGGGGCTTTCCTTGGGCTGCAGCTGGTGAAACGCTTGCACATAAACAACAACAAGATCAAATCGTTCAGGAAGCAGACTTTCCTGGGGCTGGACGATCTGGAATACCTCCAGGCAGATTTTAATCTATTGCGGGATATTGACCCGGGAGCATTTAGGGACTTAAACAAGCTAGAGGTGCTGATTTTAAATGACAATCTCATCAGCACCTTGCCCCCCAACGTGTTTCAGTATGTGCCGATCACCCACCTCGACCTCCGGGGAAACCGTCTTAAAACCTTGCCTTACGAGGAGGTCCTGGAGCAGATTCCAGGCATTGCTGAAATCCTGCTAGAGGATAACCCCTGGGACTGCACTTGCGATCTGCTGTCGTTGAAAGAATGGCTGGAAAACATACCTAAAAACGCTTTGATCGGCAGAGTGATTTGTGAAGCTCCCACTAGGTTGCAGGGCAAAGATTTAAATGAGACCACAGAGCAGGAGCTGTGTAAAAAGAACAGAGTAGATTCCAGCCTAGCTGCTCCCCCTGCCGAAGAAGAAACCTGCGATCCTGGTCCCATTCCAACCCCCTTTAAAATACATGGCAAAGAAGACCCTGCCACGCCAGGATCTGCTCCAAACGGAGGTACAAAGATTCCTGTTAACTGGCAAATCAAGACCAAACCCACTGCTGCCGTGTCGACAGTGAGTGCAAAGAGCAAGCTACCAGCTACCTTTTCCTGCCCGCACATCTGCAGCTGTGATCAGATCCCTGGCTCTGGTTTAAAGGTTAATTGCAATGATAGGAATGTGAGCAGCTTGGTGGATTTGAAGCCCAAGCCGTCCAATGTGCAGGAGCTGTTTCTGAGAGACAACAAAATACACACCATTAGGAAATCCCACTTTCTGGATTACCGAAAACTTAATTTACTTGATCTGGGCAACAACAACATTGCCACCGTTGAGAATAACACTTTCAAGAACCTCTTTGATCTCCGATGGCTCTACATGGATAGCAACTACTTAGACACCTTGTCCCGGGAGAAATTCGCTGGGCTGCAAAACCTGGAGTATCTGAACGTGGAGTTTAATGGGATCCAGATGATCATGCCTGGCACCTTCAATGCGATGCCCAAACTGAGAGTCCTTATCCTCAACAACAACCTGCTGAGGTCTCTCCCAGTAGACGTGTTCGCCGGGGTCTCGCTTTCCAAGCTGAGCATACACAACAATTATTTCATGTACCTCCCGGTGGCGGGGGTGCTGGACCAGCTCACCTCCATCACCCAGATCGACCTGCACGGCAACCCATGGGACTGTACTTGCCCTATTGTGCCTTTCAAACAGTGGGCAGAGATGCTGCGCCCCAAGGTGATTATGAGTGACCTGAGGTGTGAGTCCCCTGAAGATTTCTTCAAGGAGGATTTCGAGTCTCTCTCCAATGATGTGATTTGTCCTCAGTTAAAAATCTCGCCCACATTAACTTCCACTAACAAAAACAGCACCGGGTTGACAGAGACAGGTACTCACTCCAACTCCTACTTGGAGACCAGCCGGGTGTCTATTTCGGTGCTAGTGCCAGGGCTTCTGCTGGTTTTCGTGACCTCTGCCTTCACGGTGGTTGGCATGCTGGTTTTCATCCTGAGGAACAGAAAGCGGTCCAAAAGGAGGGACGCCAACTCTTCTGCATCCGAAATCAACTCCCTGCAGACGGTCTGCGACTCGTCCTACTGGCACAACGGGCCCTACAGCGCCGACGGGGCCCACAGGGTATACGACTGCGGCTCCCACTCCCTGCTGTACTGAGGCTGCGGGCGGGGCGGGGGCGGCCGCCACCCGGGACCGGTCCTTCACGCTCCGGCTGGGGACAGCTCTGCACCTCCGCTGCTACCTTTTGTGAGAAATGAAACACACAGACACTCGCACGCCCTTCCTCACAACCCCCATAGCAAGCGCCGAGGCCCGGTGGGCGGCGGGGGGAGCCCGGCGCCGGGGCGCATCCCTACAGCGCCGCGCAGCCCGGCGCGGTGCGCGCATCCCCCGCCCGTGCGCGGCCGGGGCAGCGACAGACAGGCGAGGAACCGCTTCCTTCGGCTCCGGCAGGGCTAAACACGGCTCCTGGTTTTGTTGGGCTTTTGTTCTATTGTGTTGGGGTTTGATTTGCTTTTTTGCCCTCTTCCCTTGAGGACCGACCCCTTTCCAAGAGGCCGGGAAAAGGAGGGGGGCAGAGGACTGGTGTTGGCCTCCTCCTGATGGCAAAGCAGGGGTGGAAAGTTGCACGAAGGCATGAATGTAATGTAAATAAATGACTCCGACTCCGAAACAAATAGACAAATGGACAAAAAAAAAAAAAAAAGTGCTGCATGGCTCGCATGGATACAACGCACCCCAGGGACGCTCCAGCCCCCGACTGGAAGCAGCGTCTAGCTCACACCATCATCCCTCTTACCTGATAAGTCCCTTCGTATCAACCTTCTATATACGAAATACAGTATAATAATAAAAAGTGCCATTTCGCCAGTTTTTTTGTGTGATCAATAGGCAGTAGAGATCGTACTTTTACCGTGGAATAAAATTGTAAAGATTTTATTTAAGACATAGTTGCATGAATATTCTCATTGGATTTTTTAATTTTTATTTTTATTTTTATTTTTTGGTGGGAATTACTTTGCTGGGAGATTTGCTTTGTTGATAGCGGGTTGTGTTTTGTTTTTCGGGGGAGGTGGGGAGGGTAGGCTTTGGTTTTGTTTTCTCTCTTCTTTTTCAATATACATATTCAGTATTGCCTTTCCATCTGAATGTAAAAATTAGTACCCTTGATTTCTATTATGGTAACAGTGTAAACATACAAAAAAAAAATCCAAGGCAGTTAAGCATGACCAATTAATGTCACTCTAGCGCTTAGGCTGCAAAGTTTAATGGTAGAAAATTCTGTGCTGTTGTAAATCTTACTCTAACTTGAGGAAAACAGAACTGAGGAAGCAAGTGAAACTTACTAATTCTATTCGAGGATTTTATAATGGCATATTTTTTCAGTATTAAAGTGAAAATGTTTTCAAATCCGGGTCCTCACCATTTTTCCAGCATCCAGTTCTTGCAAACGGGTTACTTGGGTTTAGGGGACAGAGCCTCCTTTCAGTGCTCTGTGTGTGTTTCTCTCCCTCCCTCCCTCTCTTTCCCTCCCTTCCTCTTTCTCATTCATTCACAGGGAGAGGCACAAACACCCTTCCTTCCCCCCTTTCCCAATGTAAATAACACACAGAAGTTTCCTGCCTGCCTCCTTCCCTCTCCCTCCCTCCCCTCGCCTCCTTTTTTTTTTTTTTTTTTTTTTTTTTTAATGAGGCAGTGAATCCCTTTATCAGTACTGTGAATCTCTCTCTGCTGCCGCTGCTGTCACCGCCTCTGCTGCACACACTGCAGATATATTAGGGATGTTAGTGGGAATTTGCTTTAAGTGCCTCTGCCCAGCTTGGTCTCATTAAGCTGGAGCCGAATTTCCGCGGCCGGCATTCCCGCCCGGGAGCAGTTTTCCCGGTGGGGCAGCTGCGGGCGTCCGGGCTCCAGCAGCTGCCGCCAGTGCGAAAACGAATTAGCGCGCAGGGATTTTCCGGTTCCTGCACTGGGTACCTCCACCCTTTGATATTAAAAGCTGAAAAAAACACGGCGCAGTGCTGCAGTTGGACTTCAGGCAGCTCGCGTTTGATCCCTTTCCTGTACGGGAAAGTGCCCCTAAACTCAGTCAAACTTGTAAAGGCGAAAGTCTCTGCAAATCACTTGTAACTTACAGCTCAAGTCCCCGTAGAGATGTGGAGAATTTCAGTCACGTTGCTCCTGGCTTTCTCCAGGCAGAGAATCCTTTTAAAGAGTAAAGCACGGTAAGGGACTTGCTAAACTTCAAACACTGATTTGGTTTGCTTTATACGAAATGCCCACCTTTGGGATCTGCAAGGAGAAAACAGACATGCATACACCCTGCAATAGGTATGCTCTTGAAAATCAGGCAGAAGCCTGATCCCAGGTATTCATGAACTATGAACACGGGGAATCTGTCATTCCTTCAGGATCTTTTATCACTGTGGAAAAACCTGCAGTCTCCTAGAAAATACCTTGAAGTTTGGTTGTGCAGCTCTGAAAATGGCATGGCCTGCTTAACTATACAAGCCATTCCTATTTCAAGCTCCCCTCTTTATTCCAACTTGCTGCCTCGTTAGACAGATTGTTCTGCCAGGACACTCTGTGTAAGACAAAGTGATGGCAGTAGAGGCACTAGTTTGCCATTGTGCAATCTACTGTTGTGCAGTTTGAGAAGAAAAAGCAGATGCACTTCTATGTGAGCCAGTATTTCTGTCCTTAGGAGGCCATCAAATTTAGCTTAGAAATAGTCCAAAATAACCTGTTTAAGTATAAGCTAGTGCACCCTTATAAGACTACCTAAGTCTAGCTGCCTTCTTCATGATATAGTAGTGACAAAATCGAGTAACTGAGAAAATTAAGAATTAAGAAATCCCATGGTAAAAACAATAATAATTATGTTAGAAGCACTGTAACGGAAGTTAAGATAAAACACATAATAAATCAAAATGCGAAATCACTGACTGAAATCAGACATGCATGGATTTTAGAGAACATAATGCTAAATATGTAATTTTAATTTGTCATTATTGAAAAGTAGCATAAAGTTGCAAATTTGCTCATTTAGCTTCCTAAAAGTGCTAGTTCATTGACATACCTAAATAGAAATGTCAGTTCAATTGAAATGTTGAAGACATGTATTTATCACCCTGTTTTCTAGGTTGTGGGGAAATAACAAAATGGAACTTTCTATGTCATTTTCCGATTTTAACATTCACAGGATTCTTTCTTTCATCCTGCAGACATTTGCCCTTAAGACACATAGATCACCTAGCTCTTTGAGATGATGTAATAATTACCCGGCCTTGAATTACAATGCTTATCTTATTTACATGTTTAGCACTTCCATGATTATTTTTATCAAAACAAAACTCAACAAAAAAAGAAACATAGGAGAAAGAAAAGGGATTATTAAGGATGTTTTGAAGAGGAGTGACGTGCAAGTATATTAAGCATGTTCAGTTTACAAAAAGTAAATATTTTATTTGCTGATAAAGACTGTAATGATATTTCTAACATTGGAAGTCTACGAAATATTGATGCTGTGTCAAAATGTGCATTTTTTTTCCTGCTAACTTAAGAATCTCATAACTTCAAGCATAGTATATATCATATTAAGTTACTTTTTCCTTAATCATCACAGCAAAGACATTTCTGTTCTTTCAGAAAAGGAAGAAAAGGAACAGATACATTATTTAGTTAGTTAAAAAGAAGGTTGTTTGTGGTTTGTTTTTATTTTGGCAAGCACTTCAACTAAGAATAGCCTAGAATTTAAACTGTTGCCATAGAAATATATGCCTTTATACATGGTAGCCTCCTGCATGCCATTGCAGAAGACTGAATGGAACTCTAGAAGCAACCTCATAAAATTTTAAATTAATACCCATAGGTGATACGTATCATTTTGAGCAAAAGTGTGATGTTGGAACTGCCCAGAAATGTGTTGTTATGTTGCTTTACTAAATGTATTGGTTGTGTCAGGTTGTTTTAAAACTTCAGTGCAGTTGCATTGAAAATACAGTTTCAGATCTGCTTGCGAACTAAGTGATGTAATCTTTGAGGGTATTTATTATTTGGTTTGGGTTGGAGTTTATTTCCTTAGTTGTTTTTTATTTAGTTTTAGGGTTTTTTTAGCAAGAGTGGGGGCAGATGTTATCTGATGTAGAAGAAAAGGCTTTGTGTACTAGTCTTTACTCAGGCAGAAAAGCCATGAACTACATAAGGTGAACATTTCACACTTTTTTAATGTTGGTTGCAAAACTCATTAGGGTGAAAATTAGGGCAGAAGGAGGCTGAAAAATACTCATCCTTCCCAACAGAATAATTTCTACCTTCCATTATCCATGAAACGATTTGTAGCTCTCACAAATATGAGTTTCCCAAAGGCAAGCAGCTTTTAGTAAAGCGACAGACTCTTTCCCTTTGTATTTTTGTTGGTGGTTTCTTAAGTTGCAAAAGACAGCAAAAATTTGTTTGAGATTAAATGGAAGACCTTTCAATTGCTCTTTTTCTTTTCTGTGTAATCTTCTCCAAGACAAGGCTACATCTGGAGGCTTTCTTGGAAAATGGTGCACAAGATATATTCAAATCTTTAACAGCTTCATTTTTCTTATATTTGAAGTTTGAATCTCCATGGCAGTTGTTTTATTCTACACCCAGCTCTGTAATTTCTTTTACTATTTGAATCAGTCAGAGAGATTTTGGCTACACTTTTATTCACAGGTAATCAAAAATGGGCACTCTTAGATGTTAAAGGTTCTCATCAGGTAGATCCTTCTGTATTTAGTAAAGTTCCCGTAGACATATGCAAGAAAGACGAGAAGTAGGACAATTTCTGTGGCTGAATATTATTCAATGTGTTTGTGCAGTTCAAATTTGTGGGACTTTTTTGTGATTTATGGAACAGAAATTGCCAGGCATTGGACAGGACTTCTGGGTATTTGACTACTGCACAAATGCCTTTTTTGTTATTTGGGAACAAGTCAGAGGGCAAAGAATTAATAGGTTGTGTTAGTAAGCTATGGTGATCCTAAATACATGCAGATATTTTTGTAATCTGTTTAAAATTAATAATGTGTTTAAACTGTATTAGAAGTATGGACATGACCAATCAAAATCACAAGAACTATTTTATTTTACTCAGTTTTCCCCAGAGGAATATTAGCACTGGAAAAATGTGGACTAAAAAATGTTGGAAACATTGTATTATATTAAACTACATTCATTATGTTTATGTTTAGCAATGGTACCTTAATGGGTTTACTTGTAACAGATGATGATATTTAACATAATACCTGTGAGTTTCAGAAACCTTTATAATTTTATCTTTTTGGGATAAGAAATATAAATGAGTTCCATCAGTATTACTTGTCCAAGATTAATTACCAGGTCAATGCACATATTGTCATGCTGAATGGTTTAGTTTACTAGTTAAAGTTTCTGAATCAATTCTGTGTATTCTTTATATACACATTCTTCAGTCACGTGAGAGAGGATCAAAGTCAGCAGAAAGTCCCCCGGAAGGAAATAAGAGTGTGTTGCACCATACACTTGAAGACTAAGACTGAACATTCATAGCAAAGAATGGACAGAAAAAGCCCATTGTAGAACACCCTGAGTTGACTCTAGGTGAATGACTGCTTAAACTACCATTATTTTACTGGTATGAGTGGCACAAAGTGCTCTTGGCAGAAAGCATGGGCTCCACAGAAACAATAGTACCATCAGAATTTTCCTCAGTACTTCTCCCTTTCTGTAAGGTAGTCAGATTGATTCCCCTCCGCTAGTTTCCAGATAAGCCACTGTAATAAATTCTCTTAGCTATTAATGACTTTTGATGATGTCGTGACCATTCAGACAGACCCCTCCAGCTTTGGTCTCAAAGCAGGTCTAACCATGGGTTGTCATGTTTGGTTTGTGTTCCTTTATTTAATTTCTGAATCAACTGCATCTCTTGTAAGCAGAAATTTTCTCAAACAGGACGCACTAAAATGTGACTTGAGGAAAACAAAAGAACGTGAAGGTAATGGTTCTTTTTAATTTAAACAGAGATTCAAATAGTAAAGATAGTCTGGTATAATGTAGAACATCTATGAAGAAATTAAGAAGCAGTATAGTCTGGTGGAAAAACTTAGGGAATATGACTCATATTCTGGATTACTATCTGACCTGGAATTAGATGGTATCTTTCTCACCTAGTTTGATGGGCTTGAATGAGCTGCCTTAACAGTCAGTGGTGCCCTAGCAGGTGTCCTGGTGTATCTGAGGTGAGACAAAATGAGAACTAGGGCACTTTTGAATATTTCTGGAGTGGCACCTGGACTCTCGGATACATTAGGGCATTTGAAATAGGAGTAGACACCCATGTGGGAACAACTGAATTGAATTCTTGGTCTACGATGAGAGCCTGGTGGGTTGGTTCACTTGATACACATAAGTAATTTGAAATATCTTGATTCAAGTAAGTAATTTGAAATATCTTGGTGTCTGACGGGCTGAGAGAAAAGACTCAAGGCTTGTAGGACCTATGATCAGCTGGGGCCCAGCAATGGCACTGCATGTCTATGGATAGGCAGAGGAGGTGAATCCTAAATGCAGCTCAGTTACATACACCTGTGCTGCAGATAATTAAATGCATTTGAGAATTAAATCAAACCCTTGAAACTACATTATATCAGAGGTGGTTTGCTGAGACATGACAATTTTTAGAGTATGACTATTATTTTTTAGAGGTTATTGATAGAGGTCACGTACATACCACACACTCTTTCCATCTGTTTTTCTAACCTGGATTTTATTTTAATCTTTTCAGATTTCTAGCTCTTTGACTTTGGGATTGCATCTTAATGGTTGCTTTTGGATGGGATTCCTGTTTTAGCTGGTGCCTTTAGAAATTGCTGTAGTACATAACAACTATAACAGTAACCTCATAAAGTAATATAGGGCTCAGGAAACAAAAAATGTAACAACAACAACAAAAAGATCCTGACAGTTATTGCTGATACCATAATAATAAATAACGGGTTCTTGGGTCAAGCTTGAAATATAGATGAGGAATACAATACTCCAGGGTTGTAGTCATTATTGAAGTCATTAAGCTCATCACAATGAAAGATAAATGCCACAAATGGATGAGAAAATGCAGTGGAAAATGTTTCAGAAAAAAAAGAAAATCTGGTTTATGAAAATAAAGTACAAAACTGTTAAGTGGTTTGTCACAGGAGATTTGAAAAGGGAAAAATATAATTTAATTATGGACACACAATAACAATTTATTCACATGAGGGATCTTTAAGGGAAGACAGATGGTAGGAAAGATTTAAGTGCAGGATGTAGAATATGTAGGTAGACTCTAGAGACTACTACTCAATTGCCCAGGATAAATATGGCACAGCAAAGTTGGCAGTATTGTGTACTGGGCACTTTGCAAGCAATATGGACTTCTAGACAGAAGTGCCAGAACTTACCTTGGGCACAAATGGGGAGATTGCAAGTACAAAAACAATATGGGATTTTTTCCCATTGTTGCAGTCTGGGAATCAAATGTTTCAAAAGGAGTTAGTTTGTTTATGAAGGTTATTTTTTGAGGTGTCTTTATTGTGGAATTGCCTCTATTTTAGTTAACTCATTAAGGAAATATTGACAAACGGTGGTGAAGATCATGGTAGTTGAAAAAAAAAGTGTGTGTTTGAAATTATTATCCTTTCCTGAAAGCATTCCTCAAAAAGCTAGGTCAATGGATACCTCTAAATCACTAAAACAGAAAAAAATTTCTATAATTTGGGGTGCATTTTCACTGTTGCAATAACTTTAGATGCCTACCAGAAGTTGTGTTCTTCCCTATGACACTGTGTAGCACAGTACAATAATATTAGTAGCAGTAAAAATAATGAAGATACCTTTTACATTTAAGGTCTTTCTGGTTTGGGGTTTTGTTTGTTTATTTGTTTATTTGTTTTCTCTCTACCTTTTTTACTTTTAAATATTTTTTGTCTTTTTTGTGCTTTAATTAAGATACACATATTTTTTAATGTAAGAACATGATACAGAAGCAGAACATGACAGTGTAAGAATGAACAAAAGGAATGCACTAAATACAGTGTTAGCCCCTGCAGATTTGCTGAAATTATTGAGAAAGAACTGCTGGTCTGAGCAACAGAGTGAAAGATGTTACTGACATTGGCTAAGAGCGCCCATGGGAAAAAGAAGCACTTAAGTGTTTGAAAGGTCTTTCTATGACTATGCCTCTATTAATGAAAGATGATCTTAACTAACTAAAATTATAGTATAAGACAATACTCCTTTGTAACTAAATAAATTAGAACGTATATTTAGAATAATGATTAGACTGTTGATTGGTGATAAGGCAATATTGAAATTAAGCTGGGAAGGAAGTGGTTCTCACTGCAGATCTATGAATTGCTGTCTGCCCAAACTTATTAGCTCAGCTGCAGACCTGTGTGTTAAATTAAGCTCATTTGTCCTTTGAACAAATTCTTAGCATTCATAAGTTCCAATCTGAATAATAAATTCAAGGATTCTTAGCTGCATTCTTCTTGTACCTGAGCATGTCCATTATGTTACATGGATGAATTAAGAATGGAACAAAAGTGAAGAAAAAATTTTTTTAATGAGGTTTAGAAATAGGTTGCGTATTTTAAAGGATCGGTTCTGGTTAGAAGTGTTACATCATTAGCACAGTTCTGGTCAGACAATGTAATACAGATGATTTACATGGATCTTATTTCTATAGAAGGTTTTGTGAAAACAATAAATTTCTCATTATGAAGCAAAAAAAATAGGGTAAAGACACTTAGTAAAGAATGCTAAATTTAAGATAATTGCTATAGATGGGTTGATACTACTAGTATTAATGAAACCATAATCACATCGAGTATGATACAGAAAGCAAATGGAAATTCTCAAAATATGTCTCATTAAAACATATATTTTTGTAGACAAAATCCCATTCACTGTAAGATTCTGTAGTTTTCAGTGAATTAATACTGTTTTTCCAAATGTCAGGGTTTACTAAAATGAGAAAAGTTACTCTTGTAGAGAGAAAAAACCCAGTTGCAAATCCCTCTTCTGCCTGGATTTACAACCAATCAGTGCAGGATCAAATTTTCGAACAATAGTGGAAGGAGAAGAAAACAAAGAAAACATAATTGTGTGACATAAATCCTTTTGCATTGGACTGAGTTCCCCATATGAGTGCCTCATAACTCTTTTACTGGAACAGGATCCTTTATTACGCTAAAATGACAACTGTTATATCATAACTTAGCTCTTTTCCATAGTTCTCAACTAACTCCGCCCAAGACAACATTGCTGCGGAACAGACAAGCCCTTGGCAATGAGAACATGAGCCAATTTGTACTTGGAGGTTGAGCCTATGATTTAATTCTGTTTCTTGCTCATTTAGAAGTGTGAATATCCACAGTGTATCTCCTGTGGTCTCACCATTTGGGCCACAGATTCATAGATGGGCTTAAAAACTGTAGGTTTTCTTGTTGTTTTTATTGCTGTTTTCCTTTCTGCTTTCTTCAGTTTATTATGCAATTCCTTCTCAGAAATCCTGTTGGATTTCTAGGACAACCTTCGACGTCCCTGCCTTTCACTCTGACTGACATTGGACAAGCAGACTAGAATAAAGCAATGAGAAATTTTATTTAATTAAATAAAATTTTTCTTTCTTTTTTTTTTTCCCCATCTGTACTAATATTCTATGTGAAAACTACTAGAATGGTTTGTTGCCTTAATTCAAATTACTGTAGTTAACGACCAATGGCATTCGTATATAATTCTGTCCTCTTTGAACTCAAGGCAGATGTTTAGGACTGGATTTTAAAAAGGGTTTCAATATCATTTGAGATGTGCATGCTTAGATGGAATTTAAGGCATCCTGGGATACCTGGGATATCTGTCCAGGGTTAATACATTTTCTATTCTGAACTGGCAGCTGGAATTCAGGCAAGATACTTTAGCATACCTTAAGTGTTACAGATGATTATGTTAAAGCCTCTTAAGTGTTCCCCAGCTGAAATGTAACAGCTGTATTGTGACCACATGAATCTACACATCTCAGTCTGTAACTGAATTGCAGCTTCTAAGGTTGGGTGAGCTAAATCACAGCTAAGCTATTTGACTTTTATATTGCTAGAGATAAGTGTGATGAATCTCACACTTGTGAATAACATCCTCAGGATGGAACATTCAATTAAAAATAAGAACACACGTAAAAAAGATGGCAGCCAAAGAGTATCCTTCAAATATTTTTTTCACTGTCAAATCACATTTTATTAAAATAAAATCAAAGTATTTCAGACAATACACACAATTGATTATTTTTAGTGATGTTTGCTGTAATATTAGGACACAGGCAGATATATATTTGCTTTTAAATTTTTACACCATGTTAATATTCAATCTTACATTACTTGAAATCAAAAAGTAGGATAATAGCCTAATAACAACAATGGCCACAATAAAAATGAGGCTTTTTTGGTTTTGGTTTTTTTTTCCTGCTTCCCAAGACTGTTTTTCTGTTGGTTTCAGGAGGACATCCTCAATTTCATATCACAGAAATAGATCAGAAGAAACCAAGGAATATCAGCCAATTTACTTTCAATACATCATAGTATACTAATTATGAAATTAAACAAAAATATATGCAATATTGCCTCCAATAAACATGCACATTTTTTTTGTTTTACTAATGTCAGTCCAAAAAACATCAGGAAATACAGAAGAAAAATGAAAATAACTAAATCCAGCTCCTTCTTAGAAAAGTACCCCTAATAATTAATTCAGTTGTGACTGAAAGTTAGAAGCCATGGACTTTGCTGTAGTATTTGAGTTTGTAGAATGAGTCTAGTTCTAGTTAGAATCCATAAAGCACACAGATCAATATAACCACAATTGACACTAATTGACAAGCCAAATTGACAATATCAGGGCAGAGGCCAAGAAACCAAATACTCTCTTTTTTTTCTCCCTTCCCTCACTATGATGCATGGTTCTGACAAAAGATCTAACTCTCTGAAAACACAGATTATATTAACCAGATTAATAGATATGCCCATTAAGATTTTTTTCTTCATTCAGTTGTGAAGATGAGTTTCAGTGTACTCATTCTGCTGAAATTCTTGCACCTGCACTCTAGAGTTCTCCTGCTGAGCAAGTCACCTTCATCTTTCTGTGCAGTCAGTGGGGAGAAATGGGAACTGTTCAGGTTCAGGTGACATTTTGGGATGCCAAGAACAGTTCAGCTGTAGACATAGAGACTAAATTTAGCTAATTAAATATTGTCATATGGGTGTAAATTGTTGTGTCTAAACTCTTATCGCAGTGGTCAAAGGAAGAGCCAGTGTAGAGAATAGAGAACCGAGAACAGAGAACAGAAAGTGCCTCAGGTCAGTTTAAACAGAACTTAAAGTAAAACTCAGCTTTTATATGCAATATTATTTTGGGTTTCCTGGAGTATCAAACATATCCTTTAGCTGCCACTTGAGAAGCTTATAGTTCTTTTACAGGTCCTGGTTCCTATCTTTGAACTCCAGGAGTGTCCTGGCTGTCTTAGATATCCTAAAACATCTCAAACCAGCCATTTACGCTTTGGCCAAATTTGTCATTGACTGTATGTGGAACTTGGATCCTTAGTTCACATTTGGATACCTATGTTTGGAAGTCTGAATCTCTAAATAAGCCTTATCCATATTTAGAAAGAGATAAAGCATGTTTTAAAAGTTTTATTTCTTTCCATTCACTCTAACAGGAATCTAGGGCACCTAGTCTAAATATACAACTACAACCATAAACAGCTGCATTTCCTCAAATTAATTCCACACTTTGAGTCTTTCACTTGGGCCATCTATTCCTTTGCTGTAAAACAGCATAGCATCAGTGACATACCTGAATGGAGAGGCAAGTATTCAGGTGCCTAACATCTCCCTCTTACCCCTTGCCCCAGCAGCGTGGAATTCTGGAAAATACCAGCCTCACAGTACATCTGAGTTCTCAGACCCCCAGGAGACCTTCCTTCACTTCAAGGAGTCTGGTTCCATGAAGAAGTGGCCCTATTGAGCACAAACATCCTAGCTCTGGATTCATCTTGGAGGAGAAGGAGGCAGGGTGGGAAGGGGGAAGAATATAGAAGTTTTAGCTCTTACTATCTCAGAGATATTAAAAGCACAAATTAAAATATGAAAATACCTGGAAGTAGTTTCCTGTCTCAGGAATAGCTCATATATGCAGAAATGTCATGTTCATTCCAAAGAAATCACGCCGATGGCTGATAATGAAAACATTATTTTCCTCCTTTATTGCATACTTGTAGTATTTATTGCACAAAATTGCCTATTATTACCCAAAGTCCATGGTGAAGAAAAGTTTGAAAATTCCTTCTGAAACTAATATTGAAGTTATGAGAAGGATTAGTAGAGATCTCAGTAGACTTAAGCACAAATTGTTAAGAGGAGTTAAAACTTATATAAAAGTTCTCTTTCATGATTTGGAAACAAATTGTAAAATACGTTTTTAAGTCAAAGTCACTAGAAATATCTTTGGATTTATAGCAATTAACTATATGCCCTGTTACCTTCTGTCATATTTAAAAGATTGCAAGAAGCAGAGTTAAAATGAGAATGAATTGGCTTAAGTCACTTAGATTTAAAAACGTTAGTGATTGTTTTAAATAAAGTCAGTGTTGTCATTTGCCTGCTAGCTCTCATGAACAAGGCTGTACAACATAACCACTATACATAATTTGTAGATAATGATTTGGAAAAAAAATCAACTCCCCAAAAGTCTGCATTGAAATAGAATTTTTGTTTGAAGAAACATCTGAGAAGGGTGAAACAGAATGAGGAATTTCATGCTGGATTTTTCACTACATTAGGCAGTCTGTGTGTGGCAAACATAAACAGCTCAAGTTTTTATTCCTAATTGACTCTGATTCCTGGTAAATTATGCATATGAACATAGTTCTGTAAGCAAATTTTAATTATTTTCCATATTAATATAATACTTCCAACCAGATATTGTACATGACTATTATGTTCCTCATCACACTATCTTTCTCACTGGATTCAGTGTGTTATTAAAATTTTCATTGAATTGCCCTATAGAATGGTAGAACAGTTTCAATTTATTAATTTTTCTCTTATTTCTCCATCTCTATCAAAGAAAAGTTTCAAGCTTGAGTTCTATAATATAATTTATGTAACAAGCTATTTGTAAACAACTGGTTAGATCCTGATGCAGCTTTCTGAAACAAATGTTACATTTTTACCTGTTTCCCAGTATTTTGAAATAGTCTTGTGGAAAATCAATTGCAACACATAGATGAGTCTTCAAAAGTATGGAGGAAGACTTTTGCCTTGTTAGTTCAACAGACATTGGGATAATTAATAATAATAATAACAACAATAATAATAATAATAATGCATTAGTGTGAAACCCAAGGGCTGCTTTACAAAATGGGAATCTTTATTTTGTACTGAAAGTTTGAGCTGAGTCTGAATTTTCAGACCACATGCATAGGAAAGGCTAATTCAAAAGCAGTCTCTCTTCTACGCATCTATATATTACAAAATCATCTCAAATGAATACAGAGTTTCAATTCAAAAGCAGTAATAAGGTTGGTAATAGAATGGAAAAAGGCAAATAAATGGCATTGCTTTAAAGTTTAGAAAATTTAAAATTAATACTTTTAAATTGCCAGACACTTGGAGCAGGATTTAACTTCTTCTATAATCACTTTCCTCCTACTGAGCTTTATGTAAGAATGTTGTTTAACATGCCTTTAGTGTGCCACACACCCACCCACATATAAAATATGGTAATCTGATTTCACATTTGATGTATAGTTTTGTAAATTGGCATTCAAATCAAGGAGTGTGAGACTCACTAATAGTAGAATTGACTTATGCCTATCTACGGTACTTTACATAAATGGAAAAATCAGCATAATAAGCCTAATCAAAGTTAATACTCTAGTTCCTTGGCCATGTTAATACCATAGTCTGGTATTCATTGCATATTCAAAAATTCCATGTATTCAGTGCAAGTAATGCAGTAATGATGGGTAAATCTTAAATCAATAGATTCTGCTCTTAGTTAATTCCCAGTGTTGAATTATATTAATATGTAGAGCATATGTTTTGAATTAGAACCGATATATAGTTATGAATATTCTGGCTAAAGGAGAGAAGGGGTGTGTTCATCAGAAACTAAGTTGCTTCATCCTATTTTGGGAACTGAATAACTACATCCAGTGAAGAAATGTTTTTTATGTTGATGTCAGAATTATGGAATAAAGCAGGTAAATTAGGACCCTAATGTATGTGCTTAATACCATTTAAGATATTTTATAACTGAGAAATGTATATAGTGATGGCAGATGTGCACGTGTCTGAAGAGAACTTCATATCATTCTGGAGAGAAAGATGGAGACCAGATACCATGTCCTAGGACACCTAAAATGTCACTGACACCTATGTAAATGCACTTGGAAGAGAAGGGCACACTGACACTGTTATCAGTTTGTTCAAAATGCCTGTGTCAAGTCCTTGACCCTCAAGATCAGGACTCGGGGAAAATGGTATCTCCCATGGTAGAAGAAGGTCCACTTTGAGACCACCTGAGGAATATAAATATGCACAGGTCTGTGGGATCTGATGAGGTATATCTCAGGATCCTGAGGGCAGTTGCCAAGCCATATTTCTCCCATTTTTAAAAAAGTGTACCAAAGAGGACCCCGATAACTACTGATCAGTTGATCTCATTTCTGTGCCTGCTTAAATCATGAAACACAACCTCCTGGAAGCTATGTAGAAACACAAGGAGATGTTTAGAGAGAGGGAAAATTGCTCTCGACCAACCCATTAGCCTTCTATGATGGAATGACTACATCAGTGGGCAAGGAAAGTGCTACTGTTGTCATTCTGCCTGGACTTCTGTAAAGCCTTTGATACCATCCTCCACAACACCCTTGTCACTAATTTCAGAGGTGTGGGCTTGACAGATGGACTGTTAGATGGACAAGGAATTGGCTGGATGGCCATGTCCAAAGAGTTACAGTCAATGGGTCAATGGCCAAGAGGAAACCGAGCAGTATCCTTCGAGGGTCCATGCTGGGACCTATACAAGTTGTTGTCTTTAGCAATAACATGGACAGTGGGATTGAATGCACCCTCAACAAATTTGCAGATCACATCAACGTGACTGGTGCAGTTCACAGGCTTGAAGGAAGGCGTGACATCCACAGAAACCTTGAAGAATAGTCTCATGCAAACCTCATGAAAGACATCTCTGATCATGGCAAGGCAGTTGAAGTAGTGATATTTAAAGCTCCCTTCCAACACAAAACATTCCATTCTATGACCCTATGCTCTAAGATTCCTGCCCAGGACTTAATATTTTAATATTAATAAGTTTATTCATTAATTAATAACAACAATAAATGAGTAGTTATTATAAAATACTAGAAATAAAAATATTGAAAAGTAAAAATAATATGTAAGCATGCTGTTTTTAACATGCCTTATTAAATCACAAAAACCAGACATTAGAAGACAAGACAGCTAGATGCCTATACAGAAAATAAGTATATTTGTACATCATAAGAAAAATATTTTTTTAAAAAAATCATTACAATGTTTAGCTTTTGCGAAGAAGAATTGCATTTCATCTAGTGAATACTTTCTTGATTATATGTTTGAGAATGAAAGTGAGGTAATAGAGTTTTGGAAGAGCTTTTACAAAATCAGCAAGATTTGTGGCACAAGAAACCAGGAGGTATTCATGCAGATGGAAGAGAATGGCTCTTATCAATTCACCATCAATTTAGATGGGGTAAATTGTTCTACAGCATGTGGTAAACTTATTCCACAGGACTGAGAATTTACAGAAGCGGTGTCTGTCTGTCTGTCCATCTACCTATCTTTTCCTGTTGGACACCAGTATGTGCAGAGGGCTAGTGTATGCTCTTATTGCTGTTCACTGGACATTACTCAATGCAATTGGCTGGTGTATTCCAGCATGCCATAGAAGTTCTTGAAAGGGATGCTGGCAGCTGTTCTTGGACACTGAAGGGATGGAATGATGGTATATAAAAAAAAATATTCACGTTGATACTTGTAGATATTTGAACCAGTTCTGCCAAAGTACCAATATAGTGTTGAATAAATGAAAGAAGGAGTTAGACCAAATAGAGTATTTAAGGTTTTAACCTTTACTGGACACATTTATTTTATTTCGTATTTTGCATAAGTGAAACAATAAAATACTTAAAAAAATTTAGAAGTGTGATAATGCTTTTAATTTTTAGAGATTGGATAAGTTCATCAATATAGATATTTAACATATGTACTTTTCAAAATATTCACAAAATAATGATAGTTTTATTGTCTCAAATAGACAGCCAGATTTTTCATTTTAATTCAAAATGTCTGTCCCAGAAATCATTTCTCCAGGCTAAACCATGGCATATGTCTCACTGCTAAGCAAAATTTTTAACACAGAAAAGCATTAATTTTTATTTTACAGACCTGCGAACATAAGGCAAAATTATGTTTTAAGATGAATTTCTGAATTCAGCTAACCAAAGAGCTTCATTTTATAATACGGATTATAAATTGTGCTGGCAATTAATCTGTAATGTGACTAATCCTTTTTATTATCTTAATAAAAAATAAAATATGTTTCACATTCTCAGTGGAAAAGAACTTCAGGAGTTTTTAGCACAGGGACTCAGCATGCTCATGTGCATTCTCCTACACTTATCTACAAGTTAATACCTTGATCTTGCAATAAATGTCATGCAGGCTGAACATGGCTTTTAATCCCTCAGTACAACTAAAAAGTTATATCTATGAGGGCTTATTCTAAAGGCAAGCACTTTATTTGAGTGCCTTTACAAGTGAGGAAATAAGAAGAAACCCACAGCCATGAACTCTTGATTGATGCAGGCAATTGTTATTTTTTGTTAGACAGAAAAGTTTGTGAAGAAAAGCAAGTGTGTTTTCTTGGTATTTTAATGACTAGTTAAGTTGAAAAGTAGGTCAAAAGTAGCCCTGTCCTTCTGGCACTTTCTTCATAACCGTGCATCTGAAAAATTAGTAAAATGAATAAAACCAGGTATTGGGCCTTTTAATTATTTTTGAGTTTTGAGTTGGCTTATATTTTTATAAGTTTCTTACATTCATATGTATTGGAACACTACATTTTTAACAGGTAGTCAGCTGAACTGAAGTTAACCAGATAATAATATAGGCCAAAAAGTTTAATTATTGTTTTAAAAAAGTAAACAGATATGTGGGGCTGTGATTGCAAGTAGAAATGAACGGACATTGGCCTTGCCAACTACTAGACATACCTCTTTCAAAGGTTCCATGGCAAAGCTTGGAAAACTTACAGCTGAGTACAGATGGTATTTCTACAAACATGTCAATTAGCTAGGAAAAGCAATGCAGACATGTTCTTACAGTAATCAAATCTCTTTTTATCTGAAAAATGCAGCACATTGTATTTTTTTTTAATTTTTTTTTTTATATCTACGTTTGAATTCTTTCGTAAGTAATTGAGCAAATTTGTTTGTTTCTTTAGTTAAAGACTATCTCTGCTGGGATGATACTTAAATAATGATTCACATACTATTTTATTGCCACACAAGAAGAATACAAGAAACTTTTTTCAAGGACTGAATATTCTTTTGCTTAAAGTGAAGCTTCTTGTAGTACTAAACAACTACTATCAGCTTCTTCAGTATGAATAGTTTTATTTTGACACAACCGATGTGAAGAGTTTAGATGTTTGCAGTAAATGTATCATCTGTAGCTTAAAATCTTTCAGATACCATCATTTGTTCTTCTACTGCCCACAACCTTGGTAAATGTAATTGTCTTACTTTGTTCAGAGATAAACTTGAAATATTTTGCATAAATATTGGTAGCTGCTGATAATACGTTTCTCCAGCCAGCTGGAGCTAGTACATTTTTTCCCATGCAGCCAAGTTCCAAAAATAGAAATAGATTAACTAAGGAATTTTTTCCCAATTAAAAATAATATTTTCCTCTATTGAAAAACATGTTTCCCTTTTTACCTGCACCATACTCACTTTCAGAGTGATTTTATAATTTGATGAGTCCTTGCTATGCTTAGTTGATTTTTTTGCCTGGACTTCGTTTCATATTCTCCCATAAATTTTTAAATCCATATTTTAGATATACCATCAAAATGAAACTTCCAGCTTTTAGCAGTTGATGCATTTTCCAGGGCAGTGATAATGCTCTGTTATTTCTGGCTTTTAATGTACTTATAACACTTATCCATAAACATAATTTCTGAAATAGAAAAATAGATCAACTTTGATTCAGTGTGAGAGATGGTCACGTGACTTTTAGAATGAAAGGACTGTAAAATTTCATGGGTATTTTTCTTCAAACCTGGGGTATTCCATTTACTCAGGTGGAGAAATATATATGCAGTAAAAGGCAAGATAGGCCCAGTGAGGAGTAAAACCACAGTTTGTCAAATAAAATAGGTTTTATTTGTATGGTAGTTAATTTTTTTACAACTTCTCTGCTTCTCTTCAGTCTCCTTCTAAACTTGTATAGGTTTTCTTAGTGTATCAATTTTTACTTATACAATGGAGAAGATAGACTAGCACAACTTAATTTTGGTGAGTATATGCATGTAAAACTGTGAACTTATGATAAAATAGAAAACTTAAGAAGAAATAGTGCCTTGAAGTGAATGACTTCAATGTTCCTAAGAAAAGTCAAATTTTGAGGAAAACACTGATAAAATTAGCAATTATATAGGGTTCAGAAATGAAGGGTTTTTAAAGACCTTGATATTTCAGATATGTAAATAAGTGACCAGTAATTGATCCTCTTTAATTGGTAATCTACACAAAAATAATTCTTTTCAGTGAAAGTGCTGATTAATTGATTTTAAGTAATTATGTCTCACCTACAGCTTCACTTCTTTTCTAATTTCACCTTTAGCATCCTCTGTTCCTTGTATTCTCTTAGCTTTTTCCTTATTATTTTTTTATCTTAGGTCCTACAAGTTTGTTTTAGTTTCTAGCCCTAATCATCTTAACGATATTAAAACAAACATATTTTGTTCTGTATTGCATAACATGTTTGGCCAAGAGAAAGGAAAAATGTGTTCTAGTCAAAGCATGACTACCTTCATGGTATGGAAAAGAACAGCCTCTCTTGATTAAGAGACAGAAGCATTAAGTAGCCCACATCTGGGTAGATCTGAAACACCCTGAGATAGTCTACTGCGCTCCCACTTAGGTCTTGCAACCTCTCAGCTCTACAGGTGCCTCCAGCATGCCAGAGAACTTCAAGTGGTGTGGGATGCCTGCTGGTGAGTGGTTGTTGCATACCTAGGTATGTGTTGACTGGGAAATACCAGGTACCTATTCAATCTGTAGTCATCTTCATAATAACACCTAAATTTGTGTAATTTGAAAGGTGAATCCCATCCTGAGAGACCTAACTCAAGATATTTAAGGCAAAAAGTATTTTATCATCTTCTTTACCTGGATTCTTGACATGAGGGTACATGTCCATGGGTTTTCAGTTGCTTACAGAAAGATGAGGGATCCTCCATTAAATGTCCTTGTCTAGAATCCCTTCTTCCTGAGAAAATATGTGTATTTATAATATAAAGGTATCTGCATTTGAGTTATAATTAAAGAAGCAAATACTATATACTTTGACTGGTATTGGACATAGGGAATTATCTATAAAAAATATTTATGGGTCTCTTTAGTCACGTACATGTGTTGTTTGATGCTGAAGATAAAAATAGATAGATACAGAGAGTGAAGGCATTTAAAATACTTAAGTTTGGGTGACTGCATTATTCATAGGAAACAAATACTGTCAAGCAAAATATGTCCCTAATCCTAGTCACACCAAAGATTTTAGGACTATGTGATGAAAATTCACAGCTGGGGAGACAAAGGAAGAAAAAGTAGGATTTATCTAAAAATACATACATTGTGTTTGTTAAAAAAGACAAAAATAGTTTTATGTGTTCAGCATAAATAGATTAGCAGCAGCGTTAAAATATATTGTAAGTACATCATAAGCTCAGTGAGACATATGTATATAGATGTACATGCATGCTCTTATTTTTGCAGTTAAAATAGGAACAGAGAGTAGAGAGAAGCCATAAAGTGCCTGAGGCTCTCATATTGTTATGAGTTTGAGGAGAACAAAGTAGTCTGCTGAGGACACCTGTTTTTCTCTTTCTGTGCAGAACCATAAGTCTTGTACTTAAACTTGGAAGAGAGCAGATCTTAACAAATCTCAAAAGAACTTGGTTCTGTTGTAGGATAAAAGAAGCATGTGTCCAAGTCATCTCATCGCAATTTACCACTGCAGAAATTATTTTATTCTTAATTGGCTTCCACTGCAATAGCTTCACCTGTGACAATGGCCAACCTACTGCAGAGCCAGGACTGGAGAGCACCTTTGCCTCTTCCAAAGGACTGCAGAACAAACCTAATAATAGAGATGCCTATTGTCTGATGCCCTGTTTCTAGAGAAAAAACATATTCTTACACAATGTTTTCTATCCTATCTAATTTCTCAGGTTCCATAATGATGTCAAATGATTTTTTTTAAATTTATTTTTTTCTTTTCTTTTTCCCCAATGCATTAACACAATACAAAAATAAATGTCATTCAAATCATGGAAGGATGTGTGGATGTGTCATTAAGAAACACCTGAAATGTTGACATCACGAACACAGATTTTTTAAAGACATTTGTGAAGGTTTTGTTAAATATTTCCTTTAATGTCAGGAAACAAAAGAATTTGTCCACCATTTTGAAGTGTAAGGGTTTAAAGCCCCACCTGGCACTTCCAAGAATAAAAAAAAGGATTCATAGCTGAGTTCAAATTTTGTTTCTTTATCTGGCTTTGCTATGTACAATATCTTCTCTTCAATATGCTAGGTGACACCATACAAGTAGGAGAAAGTACATTTTTATAACTTCAGACAGAAATATTTTCTAATATTTTCTGATAGGTTGCATTCTCATAATTCTCTGTGTAGTTAGACAGATATGCTGGATGTGTGAGAGTGGGCTTTTGCTGTTGACAATGAGGAGTATACCCCTCTCTACTGACAGAGTAACAAATGCTAAGTTCCACTGTCAATCTTCTCAAGACCATGCATAAAATTTATTACGGGTATACAATAGAGGCAAAAGTGTAATATGAGCCTGTGCCACTATGCAGTGCATGGGGGTGCATGCAAAGAACTTTTCAGGTATAAGAAATATCAGAATTTGGAACATCTGAATTTAGTAAGTGTTCTGATACAATATACTTAAATTGCTAGGTCAAAAGCCATTGACATTAATAATAGTCTTTCCAATGTTTACAGTAGGTATGTTATCAGGTCTACTACTATATGTACAGATTGTATGTGCGTTATGTACAGAACTTAACTGACTCCCAAAACAAACCTAAATGTTGAATTGTTAGAGAATACACTGCCCTCAGCCTGAAGACTCCCATTACTTCAATGAAAAATGAATGAGATCCTTAAATGGCAGAGACAGAGCGTTACAATACCAGAGAACAAAATAGTGACTAGAAAGACTGTAAATGTGTTTTGTATGTGTAAAGTATACTACCTACCACAGAAGTAGATGGTCAGAGTAATTAGTATTGTTGATCAATAAATTACCTTTTGAATCACTTGGGCACCTGAAGAATATGCTTTTTGTCTGTTTTCTGTGTATTTTATCTGCAATTTATACTGGTCTCATCAAAGTGATGTTAAATCCATGCATATTTTCCACCACATAACTGAATTTTAAAGATGTTCATTATTTATACATGATTATTAATATTACACCCTTTAATTTTATTGTGCTTACTAATGAATGAATGATTTTGTTGAAAAGATTTTATTTTTTTGTTTGTATTGTAATAAGTGTCCTAGGCAAGTACTCTATTTATTCATTTGAACTTCATTAGCATACACATTCTAAAATATTTGCCATATACAGTTACGCAGTTTTTTTGCAAAACTTTAGCCTATGAATAAATATGGACAAATCAGTGTACAAACAAAAGTTTTTTTGGTGATAACTGCCAGGAAAACAAAAAACAAAGCAAAGAAAGAAACACCACCACCTGCACAGTAATTATTAGATGCTTAGAACGTTTTTGAACTTATTTTTGAAACTTTCAAAGAATAAATAAAACAGAATTAACAGTACATATATTCTAATATTTTTGTACTATTACATTCCATTCCTTACTGTAACTACCTATACCATTCTTTACAATAAATTACTCTTGGATGATACCGTGTGTCACATGTAAGTTGCCACTAAATGTAAATTGCGTATCACTCTTAAGGGAAGGAAAAGCAAGTATAAAAGCATTGCCATTTCTAAAATTTAGAAGGACAGAGAAATTAATTTTTAGATGTAGAAGGACCATGTGAAAAATAACAAAGTAAAAAATTGAGCATAATTCTGTCTTTGTCTAGAGATTTGTTTGAATCTGATGGCTATACAATTTAAATATCTATTTCATATATATTAATGCAGCAGTATTCAGTTTGTCTCTTTTACAAATTGTAACAATTTAAAAAATTGTTTCTCTGCATAACACTTTTTTCACTCCGTGGGTTTTCAGCTGTTTTTTAATATCTCTTTTCATCATAATAATGATGAAAAAAGGAATATAATTTTTTTTACCTGGTTGCCTGAGAGCAGGCACCATCAAACCATATTTAGGTATTCAAGGAAATGGCCTGATTTTCTGAGGTGGTAGTACTAATGGACACTTTAAATTCTTGAACAGTAATGATAGGGGGGGTTTATGCATTATTTTATTGTTGTGATAAAGAAATACTGCTACATTAAATTTATTTCTATGATTTTAGGATCAAACTCAGCATTCTGAAAACAGTAGATGTTTTTCCTGGTCAATCTGGAAGTAGAAAGAGTAATTTTAGGAAGGCAAACTGTCTGTTTGAAAGCTAGGGTTATCTGCCTTCTTTCTTCTTTTCAAACTCCTCTTTCCTTCTTACACCATTTACAAGTTATTAAATTTTTCATTGTGCAGATTGTGCATCTCCTGCCTGATCACTTGCCTTTCCTGGCGTCAGGTCAGCAGTTTCAAAAGCAAGGCCAGCTAAACAGCTTGTATGTGTACCAGTTCTGTTCACAGCAGAACAGAGCTAGTCAAACCCCATTTTTGCAGGTAACTTAGCAGAAGTGTTGACAGATCGTTAGGCGGCTCTTGAGGCCAAAAAGTACCAATAGCACTGTTATTCTTTCCATGAAGTAGAAATATGATGGATCACAGTTTTTTAAAATTACCCCAGAGTACTTTTGTTTCAATGCAGCAACTTATGGTTGTTTGAGGTGCTCACAGCACCTTGATATAGTCAGTGCTTAAGAAAAACTAAAGATTTCTGTTAAGTTTTTGATGGTTTTTTTTAATATATTTTGCATAGTAATATTAACTTAGTTTTTGAAATAATTAAAAAAAAATACAGCTAGCCTGTCAGACAGACAGGCTGCACGCTCAATACCCAGACACGCATAGAAATGCCTACCTTGGTCAGGTTTCCTAATATTCTCTGCTCCAAGATGTAGAAATCATATGTTACATAACACTCTTTTTTGTTTCCTGCATTTGTGACAGCATTTCAAAGGAATTTTGGTATCATGCTCATCACAAATGGCACAGAGCCCCACAGGTCAGCTTCTGCTGCTACTGCAGAGCTCCATACAGGAGTAACATAATTTTTAAAGAACCTCCACTCACCAGATTATATAAATCTGATAAAATAATAAAATCAGCAATGTATGTGGCACAACATCATTCTGCTTACTCAGTCTTACCAATGTGCAAAATGGACAGACAACATGAGAAGCATATAGATTTTAAAACCAGAACAACTTCTCAAATATCTAACCTGACTTATTTCACATCAACACAACTTCACCCTTTCGTTTATGCATTCTGTCTCTAATGAGGTGATTCAATTAGACCAGAGAGTTTAGTGTAGCACCAAAAAAATCATAGCACAAAGAACGTTATATTTCCACAGCGTCATATGGTTTATTATTATACAATAGAGTCATAGTGCATGGCTGAAGAAAAGACAACACTTTATTAGTTTATTAATAAAGTTAAAATATCAATAACATTTTTATGCATAAAATTTTTATTTTGTAAACCAGCCACAAATGGTAAACGCTTTAACGGGTATAAATCATGCCAAGTCCATTGAGGGCCTTTCTCTCCCAACTGACAATGAAGACAACTTACTAAATACCTGCTGAACACATCTGCAGATAAGATGAAGTATTCACTGCAATACCTCAATTAGAAAACAAATCAACAAAGAGCTTTAGGATTCATCACTATCTACCTATTATAAAGATAATTCTCCATGATAAAGTATTCATCCGCTAATACATAAAGGAAAACCTAATAATCTGAAATTACACTCAGCAGTGATTTAAGATAACCCTTTGACACTGCACTGAAATGAATTTGAAGTGGTCACACTGTTTATTTCGAGGTCACAACTGTCAGGAGAGTAACTTACAGCTGAGGAGTGTAGTGACATCTTAAGCTTTTCCAGCTAAATTGCTAAGGCTATTTTATGACTTTCTCCATCAGATGCCTCCTGCTGTATTTATTATGAAGACTGCCAGCCAAATAATGAAAAACAACTAAGAACATTCTGACGATACTTTTTTCCCAAGATACATGCAGGTTTTTTTCAAATTGTATTGTCCCAGGAAATTTTTACTAATAAACTCAAGGACTCTATGATGTAGTTTTGCATTTTTTCAGAAGTTCCCTAGGAGATGACTTAAAAAGATGCTGCTTTTTAGAGAAGCCCTGATGAACGGAAATTAACTTTCCTTCTCTATGCTAAGTAAAGATAGCAGAGGAACAAACAGTCATGCATGGCTGACACTGAAGTGTAGTACAGATCTATTTTATACATAATACATTGATGACATTTTTCAGAAGCTGTTCATTCTGTTACTCCTGTAGTGCTGCTGAGGTCCGTGGATCTTTGTATCTCCCTGCATATCTCACAGTCATGTTGGCAAGTGTTACCCAGTTGCAGTCTTACCTTGTGCAGCCAGATGTTACAATAATGTGTAATTCTTCATGGTTTTTAGAAATTGGATTTCTTTCCTTTCCCTAGCCCTAAATGGACTTTTCTATCCTACCACACAATTGTGACAAAAAATTCTCTATCAATTTGGATGAGTAAATCAGTTTTTCCTTCCCATTTTCACATTAAATTACCTGTAACTGCATTTTTGGATCTAAAGAGGTTACTATCTATATGCATATGCATATAGGTAGACATACGTATAGATAAACAGACACACTGTGTGCATGTGTATATCTGTACAGACAAAATAAAAACAGAGAAAAAAGAGAGTAGTTTAATATTTAGCAATGAAGAAAGAGATTATAAGGAGTTCAAAATCTTCAAAACTTTTAGATTTTAGGAGAAAGGCTGTGCTTTGGTGGCTTAATTTTTAGTAGTTACAATGAAAATACTGTTCTTGAAAACGTGAATCCTCATACTCTTTTGTGTTCAGTTATTTTCTCTCTGGCTTCTGCAGAATTTGGGGTTCAGAGCTGACCTCTCAGCAAAGCTCTGTGGCACCCTGGGTTGTAATGTAAAGAATAATCCTCTCAATAAGAAATAACCAGAACTTATTTAGTTGTTTCATAACAAGTAAGATATTAAGAAAAATAGTACTTAGCCATGAAGAGTAAAGCTTTCTAGAAAAAAAAAGAAATATATAAATGTTTGTATATAGTATACAAACACTAGTAAAAGGTAGCATGTATGTGGTCACCATATTTCTACAGCTACTTTTGCATTTGAAACAACTTATATTGGCACAGTAATTGTATTGGGGTTTGGGGTTGGTTTTTTATTTCTTTTTTTTTTAACTTTAAAGAATATATGTGCATGAACGCTCACACAGGATTTGATTATAAAAAATATATGAAAATGGAAATTTTATGAACATAAGAGCGAAACTATAGTGAATTCCTCCAAGTGACACAGCAACAGACTTTGAAATTCCACAGATTTCAGACCTGTGCCTATCTAGGTAGAAAACAGATGCATCACAATCCAAATAGTCAGCTGCTGGAAATATAGTGTTTCTACAGATAACACTGATGTTGGTATATAAAAGAAAAGTGTATCCGGTGTTTTTAATGATGTGCAAAACGGGTGCAAAGTACTTTTCATATGTGTAAGGCTGTCCAGATGGTACTCATTAGATGCAGCAACAGATAATACCCTTTGTGACACTTTTCTTCCTCATATATCTGTGTCCCAGAACTGGAAATAATGGACTGTTAAAAAGGAGTTGGACTCAGACGTTTCTGAGAATATGAATTATTTCCCGCTTGCATGCTATGGATGACAATTACTGCAAATGTGTGAGGAGGTTCAGGGAAGATTCAGGACTGATTTTTCTTTCCAGCCTTTTCTTTGTGCATACTGACTGAGCTGACTGGTTGTGGAGGGAAAGAATATGTTCTGCTAGGGGACAACATGTGATTGACTTAATTGGTTGTAATTTAACATCTGAAAGTTAGACATCTAAAATCTGAGCCAGGCATTTTAGAATCCCTTTATAGTTAATGGAGAAAAATAGGCTCCTCCAGGGATATTCATCTGTTCTATCTTATGATGACATAATGACTCTCTAGAGGTGCCTGTTCCTTTGCACTAGCTATAAAGGGAACAGCCACAGTCATAGTACTCCCTAGGACATGGTGGGGATATTTTACTTTAACTGGGCACTCTCCTCGGAGAGCAAAACTTGCTACAATTTTTTCTTCAAGGCTCAGTGTACTCAAGATCGTGTTCCAATTTGTTGAGACAACACCCACTGAATGTGTTTGTGCAAGTGAAACTGAGAACAAAGTTTCACTGTTTCTAAGAATCTTTGTAGCCCGAGGACAATGCTTGCATTCCAACACACACACACAAATGCACACACAGAGATGTTTCATGCTGAATTAAAGCTTAACCTTTACCAATATAAATGAGGGACAAGAGATAGAATTAGCATGTCGTCTGTCTAAGGCATAATGGCCTGGCTGCTTCTTGCATGCTGAGATTTCACACCGTTCAAGTGAGCAGGGTTTTTGTAGGGGCCGGTGGTCATGTCCAGTAATGGAGCATGAATATCTTTACATGATATGGCATTAGAAAAGGTAAACAAACACTGTCCATACTTTTAATTATTCTGTACTCTGGGTTTGTTCCAGCAGCAGTGTGTCTGTGCTATTGCAACACTGTGTCTGTGCACTGAACATGTCTTAATTTTCAGAGGGCTCCTGCAGAACTGTGCCATGGCTCAGGCAGGGTGATACACTGATGAACCTACCTGGCTTCAGGATCCCTCAGGCCAAAACACAGATCAGGCAAACCTGTAGCTTCCTGTAGCCAGCCATAAACACATCTCTTGTCTACTACTGGCTTAAAGTCAGCTACTGCTCCTAAATGTGAAATTGAGTTCCTGAATTTACGTTGCTATAGCCTAAGAACAGAATACATAGCCATTTCTTAGATTTTGTATGTTCCCCAGCAGCCTCTGTTTATGCCTTGATAACCCTGCAGAGTTTCTTCCTTCTTGACAGGACTGAGCAGCTCAAACCTGTCCAGAAGCACTCAGTGTCTGGTGTGACCTCCATCATCTTCTAAATAGAGACAATTCCTCCTTCTAACAAAGTAGCTGAATGCTTAGAATTAAGAAGTCAGGAAGATAAAGTCAAAACCAAACCAAACAAACCCACATATTTCCTGCAGCATCTGAGGGATTCGAGGTCTTACAACTCACCTGCAGGTAGAGCTTTCTGGACACAACTCTACTAACCTGTTAGTCTGAGAGGCAAAAGGGCTGTGATGCACACACCAAGGACCAGAAATGGCTTATAATGCAGTCTGCAACCTCCCTCCTGATGCCCTTCTTTCTGAGGACATCCAAATCTCCCCAAGGAGTGCACTGTGCTGGGTGGATTGTTTCAGCAGCTCACAGCCAGCTCCCTGGGGCTCTTTATGCTCAGGGCTCCCCTCATGTCACACAGCAGGAGAAATCCAAGGCTAAAGTGGGGACATATTTTGTCACTCAACTGGCAACTTCCAGCTTTGTGATGGGAATGAGTGTGGCTTCCCAGGCCTCAAAGGCTTTTCTAGCTGGAATACTAGAAATATCTAGGAAATATCTTGTGTAGTCAATGTCAAATTCTCCTCACAGACGCTGAGTAAAAATCTCAAAATCTTTATGCAAGATATAGTTAAGACTGCAAGGGTAGCATTGAAATGCAGATGTTTATACAGGTACCTTGTACTTACCTTATTTATTTCTTTATAGTTTTCATGTATTTTTTTATAGCTTTCACATAAGCATTCCTCCAATTAAAACATGAACAAGTAGGATATGTAGGATATTGCGAAAGGAAATGAGTACTTAATAATTTTAATATTGTCCATCCATGAAAGGACAATAGCCAAAGCATATTCCAAAATCCTGATGATTAGTGCATGTTCTTAATTGTGTAATTAGGATAGATCCTCTGCCTAAAAAAAAAATCTTAGTGTGTACTTTGATTGTGGATCACTATCTAATACGTTTTGTTAAAGTGTATGTCACCAAGGTCCTGCTTATCTGCATCTACAGGAAGGCTGAGCCTACAAAGACAGGCTAAGAAAGTTGGGGTTCAGCCTGGAGAAGAGAAGGTTGCATGGAGACTTCACAGCAACCTTCCAGTATCTCAAGAGGAACTGCAGGGATGATGGAGAGGGACACTATCAGGAACTGTAGGGATAGAACAAGGAGTAATGGGGACAAACTGAAAGAGGGGAAACTTAGGTTAGATATTGGGAAGAAATTCTTTACTGTGAGGGTGGTGAGACGCGGGAACAGGTTGCCCAGGGAGTTTGTGGCTGCCCCAGCCCTGGCAGTGTTCAAAGCCAGGGTGGATAAGGCCTTGCTTGAGTAACCTGGTCCAGTGGGAGGTGTCCCATGGCAAGGGGAGTTGAGACTAGATGATTTTTAAGGCACATTCCAACCCCTTAACATTCTATGATTCTATGATTTAACAGGATCCATTAAGGTGAAACAAAATAGCTTCCTAGTCTAGTATACTACACAGAAATTATAAACATTCTCTGCAAGATCAGCGGTAAAACTAACTAAATTAAGAAGTTATTTTTCTTACCAGTGATGCAACTTTATTTGAGAAAGCACACTGCTAGAGATGCTTGAATGATAAACTGGAGTCTTACTATCTGGATTTAACATTGCTGGAAAATCCTTTAAATATTTTGCTTTACTAAGGTTTTGAAATACAATTTTAATTGAATCAGTTGTCTTTGTATTACAGAAAGACAAAATTGTATTGATGAAAGGGCCAAAAGTGACCTGCAGTGAAGAGATACACTGATCCAGACAATCCCTTTATCGTGCTGCTACTACTGACAGCAGCATGTTGAGAACATGCTCTATTTTGAATTTATTTGAATTAGTGAGAGTCCAGATTGCTCCGATACATTTAGAAGCAGCTTAGTTCCATTATATTGGTTTATCGCTAATGCAGCAGGGTCTGTAGACGTCTAATCTAGTAATTATCACACTATCTTCCTTGGCTTCTATTAAGAAAACCAGAGCCAGTTTTCAAAAGGGGATGAGGCAAGAAACATTGTTTTTAATGTGCCTGATCTGAATTTTCCACTCTGCAGGGCAAAGGGGAGGGGTGGGGATGGGGGATGGGAGAGAGAGAAGGGAAGGCAGGAAAAAGGGGGAAAAAACGAAAAGGAAAAAAAGGTCTTGTTTCATTTTTTCACGGAGCAATTGCTCGAGAGTTTTCATACCTACTTTGCAATATTAGAAGCTTATTTTAGGGCATATAATAGCTTTTTAGGAGTAATTCAGTATTTCTACTATTGCGGCAGTGAATAGTCACAAAACATTTTGCTCTTTCTGGCACCTGCGTGAAGCTGTGACTTATGAATATGCTAATGAGGCTGCAACCAGAACTGGCTGGGGTTCAACACTTGCACACAATTAGCACTCAGGCTACCAGCACTGCTGGGAGGTCGACTGCAGAAAGTAATATTTAGATTGATCAATTCAACATAATGCACTTTGTTTACAACAGACAGTTTAAGAATAACAGCTGAAAGTTATCCTGTGAGAACACAGGGAAACTTAATTTTAAGACCTTTTTGTTAAATTCTGGATGGTAATTATCCAGTTTAAATCTTTGGCATCACAAAAGATGGTCCTTGTAGCACATTACATATTTTAATGGAGGAAAAAAGAAGCATGTACTATTAAGCATGTACTCCACTTATAAATGTTTAGACTGCATCTCCTGCACAACATCCATGTGTCTGTTAGAACTGAATGTTGAAAAGCAGTTCCTTGCAGTGCATACAGAAATGTCTTCTCTATAACATCTGGATTTATGCTTTTAATATTAGGAGAAGCAGTACTGTCTACAGGCTGGATATATGAACTAGGCATCAAGCACATAGGCAACTATTCCCACTTAGAGTACATTTGTAGAGTTGAAACATAAAAAACATGTCCTTAGACTTAGAAATATTAATATCAATATAAAAAGTTTAAGTTGCCATGATTCACTGGGACAATATATGGTTAGAGAGTAAAAACTATATATTTTCAGAAATGAGCACTCCTAGATTCTACTTGTGCTATTAAATGATAGGTGAAACTATTCTGTGTTTACTATTTTCAGCAATTGACTGATATTGCAGGAATTTGAAATTGACTCAGTTTCCACATCTGGACAGACCTTAAGACTCCGAGTATTTAGAAAACAATTAATACATATTTTTAAACTTGTGGGATAGCTTCAGATGAAAGATCATACCTATTTTTAAGTGTGTTCACAACTAATTATTTGTTTTACTTGATCTTGATATTGGTAGGTTAAAAATGAATGTGGCTTTACCTGGAAAATGAGAATTGATATCGAAATATCCTCTAGGTGCTATTTCCTTCTGGCAGGCAACTCATAATTAGAAAATACATAGACATAAATAATTTTTTTCAATTCCTATAGTTTCAAGTTCTGCAAATCCTTCGCTCTCAAGCAAGCCTTTTAGCAGAAATGAATGATATGGCATGCTCAAAGGGCACCCACATGAGCTTTCAGTTTCACAGGACAGGTATCAGAAAGAATTGTTTTACAGAGCAGTGTATTACCAGACACAGGGAGAGGGCGTGTTAGTGCTTCTGCTTCAGTATTTTTCTACAAATTACACACAACAGCAATTTTCAGTCTCACATTTCTTAATGCAAGTGGCTCAAATGTCTTATGATATATATTCTTCCTAAAACCTGATCTTCTCTCTTTAGTTGTACTTACATACCATGGCAGATGGTTTACTTCAGTGTGTACCAACCATGCCCTCCCAAAAAAGGCACTTCTAAGATATCCTTTGAGACAAACATTACTTGTGGACTTGCACATGGTGGGTACAAACAACTAAAATATTCATATCAGAGAAAGAGTTTTGCACCTTTGTTCTAACAATAACTGTTTATTCACCAGTCTAGTCTCCCCAGTTTTAAACCTGAAAATATGTTGCATGTGTAAAAGAGCAACACATTCCATTTATTTCTTTCAGAAACTGCAAGTTAACCAGCCCTACCAGAAAATGCTCTCCAAAACACATTTTAAGTTGCTGGGTTTCCATTTCAGACGTGTCTACACAATATAGCAGCTACTTCGTGACTGTTGAAGTAAATTTTAGTACTTTGGAATAGGAAAACCAATTTTGTTCTGTCTGCCCTGAGAATGTATTGTTTCAGTAGTTATTATTTTACTGTGATATGTTTGTATAACCATGACATTTGCAGGTTCAGTTTGCAAGGATGTTACCTAGCTAGGTGCGTTATAAGAAAGACATGTAGCTTTAATAACTTCCACTAATACATAATAATTTGTGAAACACAGATTTTGAGTTGCATAGGGAAAATGAGGAGTTACAAGGAACAATATCACACTCTTTTGCAAAACCTTAAATCATTTTTCCCCAAAGAAAAAAGCTTAAACAAGAAAACAACAGGAAACTTCTACACGTTTTCCATCAGGATGATTACTGCTAAGTTAAGAATACTCCTGCTTCTTAATCTCTGTGTGCAAGAGCAGTATGTGTTTTAGGAGCCGTCTTTAGGAGAAGCACTGTTGTATTCTTGCTTTTCTTTTTTTTTTTCCTTGAATTGAGAAGTTTGGTAACTTGGTTTGTCAGATTGGTGTCTTCCAGATCTCTGATGTCATAAGGAGATTAGGTTTTAAAAGGGTTTAACATCTCAATTGTATTAACAGTAGTCATACACAAGCCACTTTAAGCTGAGCCCCAGAGAGCACAAATATAACTATATGTAACTATAACCCCGTGAGCAAGAGGTTAATTCAAATGTCTACATATATAAAGGTGCATATGATAGATATGCCTTAAATATACAGTCTCAGGACTGACACCTGAACCAAAGAAGAAAGATACCTTATGGTAGTTTAATGTACTTCTAATTTATATTTTTTTCCTTTTGCTTCAATATTTGTTACTGCAATGGTGTGGAGAGCTCAAAGGTGACTTACACACTCACAACTGTAAGAACAAAGGAGATGAATCAAAGACTGCAGCAAGATGCCTTTCAGCCTCAAATACATTTCTTAGAACAAGTATAACCTTGAGCTCAGCCAAAGATCTAAGCCTTCAGCCAGTTTAGCTCTCTGAGATGTATTTCATTTAGCTGTTCTTGGCTTTTGTTTTCTTTACTCAGAAATCCAAGCAGTATTTTTTCCCCATATTATACCACAGATGGAAATAAATGTCATTAAAGGGGTTTTGACACCAAAAAAAGGAAGGATCCAGTTCTCATGGTAGATCCATGTGTGTTTCTATGTGTGAAATACATATAGTAAGGCTCAGCCAAGATAAGATTTCAAAGACTGTCACAAAAAAACCAAAGAGTCTGGTGAAGAAAGAGAGTGACCTTTTTTTCAAGTTGTCTCACAAACAAAGATAAAAAATTTTCTTGCATTTAGAGACGAGAAAAAAAAACTAAAACAAACAAGCAATGGTACACCTGTCTTCCATAGCCACATTAAGGGGTATCTAACTATATCATGGCTTCTCAGAAAAAAACCCAAAATTTTATATAACTCTGTGGTCAAGTTCACAACTGAAAGACATAGGTCATTGAAACATCTCTGCTTACCTTTCAAATTCTAGCTTGTAAAGAATTTTAAAATCATTTTGTCATCTTTTATTCTAGCATTATCATTCCCAAAAATAATTAAAAATAAAGTTCCAAAATTAGGTAGGAATATGCACCTCAGTAAATTTAAGTGTACTCTTAAGGTATTAAATTTATTATATGAGAAATTATTAATTTCAAGCTGCTTGGACAATTAACACTATTTCTTTGAAACAGAAAAATGATCATACACTGTGAAAGATAAGAAAAGAATTCCTCAGTGATCTAGTGCTAAGATTCTTCTCTGCCTCTATTAAAAACAAAAAAAAGTGACATTACTTAAAAGTGGTTAGTGAGAGTAAATTCTACCTCACCATTAAGTTAATACAATACCTGAGCTGTAAAACTTCCACTGGTTGCGTATACTTCCACTTTTTTGTTTTACTGTTGTTTTATTATTTGAGCACTGTGCTGTAAGACATGAAGCAAGAGAGACGCACTTTTTATCCCTGAAAACCTCACTGTCAAAAAGAGTCTTAGAGGTTGTGTAAAATTAAGGAAGTAGCTCACCCTTCAATTGACTGAACAAGTTGTTATGAGAGGACAAATTTCCCCTTCTGTCACGCTGTCTGTTTGCCATTTGGCTGTAGGCAGTGGCATTAACTCTGTACTTACAATGTCTTCTTACAATACCTACAATAGTAAGGTTAAAAACTAGAGTTATGTAGCTTAAAATATACGAAAATTCATTTTTTCTCTCTTTTTTTTTTTTTTAATTTGACCCACTCCTCTTTTGAAATTTTGAATTCTGTGATTCCACAATAATTTTGGTATGTAGTAGAAATTTTTCATGGAAAGACTTTCTTGTGTACCTGGCTTTAAATACACAGATATCCAGATATGATGCCTGCAATGGAGAGCTTCTACTTTCCTTACATAATAAGAATGTTGTTTAAGATTTCTCACACTTTGTGTCAATGTTTTCAATAGTAATGGAATGTTGGTATTTCAATATTACAATGTCTTGATGTTTAATATTAATGTTCATTGCATAAAGGACAGCAGCATTTTTATCAGGAACAATTTTAATAACAATTTTTTTTAAAAGTTAGATTGCAAGTGTACCTTAATCACTTTGGTTTCATGTAGTTCAGCCATTAAAAATACTCAGCAACAACAACTGTTGAAGAATTGGTTAACATCAGAAGTCTACATTGAGGAACTGGTGGGCACTGGAGTCTACAGGGAAGACAAAAGAGGCATCATTCAAAACCCCTGAGAACAGGCCACCACACTACCCTGTGTTCATGGGAACAGCTATGACTACTTGGAAGTAGAAGGTAAAAAGGTAAAATTCCTGCTCATTTGTACTTGTCTTGCTGATGGCACCTTAATGTAATGAAGCAGGTTTGTCACCGGTTAATAGCCAATATGGTTGCTCCCAGCTTGCAAAATCCTGTAAAATACTCTCCCTGAAGTCTCTGAATCCTTCCACAACCAAAGTAGAGCCCAAGGTATGCAATGTATACACTACATTTCACGCTGCAAAAATATACCAGTCTTCATGTTATTATTCACACTGTGAACTGTCAAACTACATCTATTTCATCATTCATTCATGGGACTCAGAGGAAACCCAGGACAGAACAGTACACACAGAGGAATGTACCCTGCCTTCCCAGACCAGCATGTGTGATCCACTCCTCCTTTTGTGGTCTTTTAAATTCTGAGTTGAGCACTACTGATGTAGCCAGCATGAGTGCTGATTCAGTCTTGCCTAAATCACAGATCTCCCCTCTAATGAACTGCTGTGAAAGTTTCTTGGCTCTGTAAAGATTATCACTGCTAAAATCATCTCATTTCCTTTTGCTGTCATAGCTTTTCTACATGCTGCCAATCTGCGAGTTCACTAATTAAAAGTGATAATTCTTACATGGCAGTTTCCTTCTTTCAAGATCCAAAAGGGAAAAAAATATATCTCCAAATGGATGTACTTACAATCCAAGTGTCTGTGTGAGTACAGCCTTAGTAAACGAGAAATGTTACGGGCTAGGTGAGGCAGTTAAAGGAAGAAGACAAACAGAAGCAGAGGAGGATCAGGATGGGGTAAGACCCAAAAAAAAAAAAAAAAAACCCCCCAAAAAAA